>WNGS01161597.1:40654-71655 GCA_020271785.1 Procambarus virginalis | reverse complement strand
ATCCCAAGAGGCCCCTGCAGTCTGCCATTAGGCCTTGTCCTGTGAACACGTGGTCGCTGCTGCTACACCCCACTACACCACACCAGGCTACTACACCATACCAGGGTACTACACTATACCAGGTTACTACACCACACCACTATATCAGGTTACTACACCACACCACTATACCAGGTTACTACACCACACCACTATACCAGGTTACTACACGAGGCTACTACACCATACCACTACACTACACCAGGCTACTACACCACATCAGGCTACTACACACAGGTACTACACTACACCAGGCTACTACACATGGGTACTACACTGCACCAGGCTACTATACCACACCACTATACCAGGGTACTACACCACACCAGGCTACTACACCACACCACTACACCACACCACTACACCAAGGTACTATACTACACCAGGCTACAGCACCATACCACTTCACCAGGGTACTACACCACACCACTAGACCAGGCTACAACACCATACCACTACACCAGGGTACTACACCACACAGGCTACTACACCACACCACTACACAGGATACTACACCACACCACTATACCAGGGTACTACACCACACAACTATACCAGGGTACTACACCACACCACTACAAGGGAACAACAAACACCACCACTATACCAGGCTACACCATACCACTATACCAGGGTACTACATCACACCACTATACCAGGGTAATACACCACACCACTATACCAGGGTACTACACATGCCACTACACCAGGTTACTACACCACACCACTACACCAGGCTACTAACACACACCACTATACCAGGCTACACACTACACCAGGTACACCACACCACTATACCAAGCTACTACACTACACCAGGTACACCACACCACTATACAGGTTACTACACTACACCAGGTACACCACACCACTATACCAGGCTACTACACTACACCAGGTACACCACACCACTATACCAGGCTACTATACCACACCACTACACCAGGGTACTACACCACACCACTATACCAGGGTAGTACACCACACCACTATACCAGGGTACTACACCATGCCACTACACCAGGCTACTACACCACACCACTACACGAGGCTACTACACCACACCACTATACCAGGGTAGTACACCACACCACTATACCAGGCTACTACACCATGCCACTACACCACACCACTACACCAGGCTACTACACCACACCACTATACCAGGGCAGTACACCAGGGTATACTCCACCAGGCTACTACACCAGGCTACTACACACCACTACACCAGGTTACTATACCACACCACTATACAAGGTACATATAACACCACTATACTAGGTTACTACACCACACCACTACACCAGGCTGCTACACCATGCCACTATACCAGGGTGCTACACCAAACCACTATACCAGGGGTTACACCACACCACTATACCAGGGTACTTTACCACACACTATACCAGGGTACTACACCACACCACTATACCAGAGTACTACACCACACCACTATACGAGGCTACACTACACCACTATACCAGGCTACTACACCAGGCCACTACACCAGGCTACTACACCACACCACTATACCAGGCTACTACACCACACCACTACACCTGGTTACTACACGCTATTACACCAGGCCACTAACTATGCTACTACACCACACCACTACACCAGGCCACTACACCAGGCTACTACACCAGGCTACTACACCACACCACACCACCACACCTGGGTACTACACCACACCACTACACCAGGCTACTACACCAGGGTACTACACCACACCACTACACCAGGGTACTACACCACACCTCTACACCACACCACTACACAGGGTACTACACCACACCACTACACCACACCACTATACCAGGTACTACACCACATAACTATACCAGGGTACTACACCACACAACTATACCAGGGTACTACACAACACCACTACAAGGGAACAACAACAACACCACCACTATACCAGGCTACACCATACCACCATACCAGGGTACTACACCACACCACTATACCAGGGTAGTACACCACACCACTATACCAGGGTACTACACCATGCCACTACACCAGGCTACTATACCACACCACTACACCAGGCTACTACACAACACACTATACCTAGCTACTACACTACACCAGGTACAACCACACCACTATAGCAGGCTACTACACTACACATGGTACACCACACCACTATACCAGGCTACTACACTACACCAGGTACACCACATCACTATACCAGGCTACTACACTACACCAGGTACACCACACCACTACACTAGGCTACTATACCACACCACTACACCAGGGTACTACACCACACCACTATACCAGGCTGCTACACCATGCCACTATACCAGGGTGCTACACCACACCACTATACCAGGGGTTACACCACACCACTATACCAGGGTACTTTACCACACCACTATACCAGGGTACTACACCACACCACTATACCAGGGGTTACACCACACCACTATACCAGAGTTCTACACCACACCACTATACCAGGCTACACGGCACCACTATACCAGGCAACTACACCAGGCTACTACACCACACCACTATACCAGGCTACTACACCACACCACTACACCAGGCTACTACACGCTATTACACCAGGCCACTAACTATGCTACTACACCACACCACTACACCAGGCCACTACACCAGGCTACTACACCAGGCCACTGCACCAGGGTACTACACCACACCACCACACCTGGGTACTACACCACACCACTACACCAGGCTACTACACCAGGGTACTACACCACACCACTACACCAGGGTACTACACCACACCACTACACCAGGGTACTACACCACACCACTGCACCAGGGTACTACACCACACCACTAAACTAGGCTACTACACCACACCACTACACCAGGGTACTACACCACACCACTACACCACACCACTATACCAGGGTAGTACACCACGCCACTATACCAGGGTACTACACCACACTATACCAGGCTACTACACCACACTATACCAGGCTACACCACACCACTATACCAGGGTACTACACCATACCACTATACCAGGGTACTACACTATACCACTACACCAGGCTACTACACCACGCTACTACACCACGCTACTACACCAGGCCACTACACCACGCTACTACACCAGGCCACTACACCACGCCACTACACTACGCTACTACACCAGGCTACTACACCACGCTACTACACCACGCCACTACACCATGCTACTACACCAGGCCGCTACACTACGCTACTACACTACGCCACTACACCACGCTACTACACCAGGCTACTACACCAGGCCACTACACGCTACTACACCACGCTACTACACTACGCTACTACACCAGGCCACTACACCACGCTACTACACCACGCTACTACACCAGGCTACTACATCAGGCCACTACAATACGCTACTACACCAGGCCACTACACCAGGCCACTACACCGCGCTACTACACCACGCTACTACACCAGGCCCCTACACCACGGTACTACACCAGGCCACTACACCAGGCCACTACACCAGGCTACTACACCAGGGCACTACACCACGCTACTACACCAGGCCACTACAGCACGCTACTACACCAGGCCACTACACCAGGCTACTACACCAGGCCACTACACCACGCTACCACACCAGGCCACTACAAAACGCTACTACACCAGGCCACTACACCACGCTACTACACCACGCTACTACACCAGGCTACTACACCACGTTACTACACCACGCTACTACACTACGCTACTATACCAGGCCACTACACCACGCTACTACACCAGGCCACTACACCACGCCACTACACTACGCTACTACACCAGGCTACTACACCACGCCACTACACCACGCTACTACACCAGGCCACTACACTACGCTACTACACTACGCCACTACACCACGTTACTACACCAGGCTACTACACCAGGCCACTACACGCTACTACACCACGCTACTACACCACGCTACTACACTACGCTACTACACCAGGCCACTACACCACGCTACTACACCAGGCTACTACACCAGGCTACTACACTACGCTACTACACCAGGCCACTACACCAGGCCACTACACGCTACTACACCACGCTACTACACCAGGCCACTACACCATGGTACTACACCAGGCCACTACACCAGGCCACTACACCAGGCTACTACACCAGGCCACTACACCAGGCCACTACACCATGGTACTACACCAGGCCACTACACCAGGCCACTACACCAGGCTACTACACCAGGCCACTACACCAGGCCACTACACCATGGTACTACACCAGGCCACTACACCAGGCCACTACACCAGGCTACTACACCAGGCCACTACACCAGGCCACTACACGCTACTACACCACGCTACTACACCAGGCCACTACACAATGGTACTACACCAGGCCACTACACCAGGCCACTACACCAGGCTACTACACCAGGCCACTACACCAGGCCACTACACCATGGTACTACACCAGGCCACTACACCAGGCCACTACACCAGGCTACTACACCAGGCCACTACACCATGGTACTACACCAGGCCACTACACCAGGCTACTACACCAGGCCACTACACCAGGCCACTACACCATGGTACTACACCAGGCCACTACACCAGGCCACTACACCAGGCTACTACACCAGGCCACTACACCAGGCCACTACACCATGGTACTACACCAGGCCACTACACCAGGCCACTACACCATGGTACTACACCAGGCCACTACACCAGGCCACTACACCACGCTACTACACCACGACCTCGACCTCATCCTCTTACCTGTAATTCTTCCTCCTCGACCTCTTCCTAAGAATATGAGTAAAAATGATGAATTAACCTTTATTATGACCCTGTTTCATTTTACTAAATGTAGAAATATACTTTTATATTTCTACATTTATATAAATAACAGCAATAAAAAACTACGATTATGAAACATTTAAGGTTGCCACAAGGTTTCAATTTTTTTTTAGCCAACGTTTCGTGCAAAACGTTTCAGAAACTTATTTACATCCACACAAAATTACGCATCTAATGCGTACAAACAAACGTTGCCAATACTTTCCAACACTTTCCAGATACGTTGTGGCAACCTAAAATTTTTTGCTGGGTAATAGCTTTCCCAAGACACCAACTCTCTTTTAATGTTGAGTATAACGATATTGTGTTTTTTTTTAAAGGAACCCATGAAATCTCAAAATGAAAACGAACCATAGATTATTATTTGTAATGTGCTTAATAGCTTTTGCAAGACCCCAACTGCTTTTTATAATGTTGAGTGCTTCTATAAAAATAGTTAAAAACTCGATTGGAATGATATTGAGAGAGGCATAGAGCTATAGGAATGACGTAATTGTATTTCATAAGGTTTCCTGTTGTTAACATATTACATATCACATTACCTATTATTTATAAAGTACTTTCTTAAGAGTGGCGGATACAAATAATTGTTGATGTTTTTTGGGGATATAAGCCAGTGGCAATGTTAATAGTTGAATTAATGTCATATTTTATTTATTTATTTATTTATTTATTTATTCATTTATATATATACAATGAGTTATCTTGGGTTTATGAAAGTACATAGCATGATGTGTTCACATTCTTGTAAAGCCACTATTACGCACAGCATTTCGGGCAGGTTCTTAATCTAATGGACAATATTAAGTAGGTAATTTCTAGCAAAATCGCGAGATTATTCAGATCATCCTTAAACTCGATAAAATAATTGTCTAAATTATCCTTGCTCGTTTTTAAACTTATATGGTACATGCTGGAGTCAGGTCGCTGTATGCATTGTATTCACAACTCGTTTATTAGGTGGATATTTATTGCCATCTCCCATTCCTTGTTTTTTTCCCGCATGTTGTGGTGGATGATGGTGATTTGGGTTCAGTACTGACAGTAAATACTGCCTTTCCATTCTTATTAATAATATTATGCAGTGAGTGGTGTCTCACTATTAAGTGAAGGGGAAACTTTAAGTGTAAACTGATGATGAGAATCAGGAAACAAAAATAATACGTGCCATGAAATTTAATAATTTAATAAATTTATAAGTTGTTTAGCTGGAGGGGCTAATTTTTTGGTTATTGTTGTTTAAGATTCAGCTACTGGGAACAAAACCGAGGAAGTGTATAGTCCCATTCAATTGTATTTCCATTACCAAACATAAGCTGATACAAATTAACATATTCGGCTTGAGTCATGGAGGACATATTTTCAAAAAATAAATACATTCTTCGTTTTATCGTTCCATTTACGTCAATTATTTGTATTATTAAGATACGAAATATAAAAATATGATGGAAAATATAGCATTAGGACTTTACATTGGTTTAAAATAGCTTTCTCGATTTAATTTTTCATAAACGTTCATTTGACGATTACTGACAGCATCATTACAAACAGCAGTTTCACCTGTATCGACCCAGATCACCTTCACTCTGGTCTATGGGATTAAGCGGCATAGCTAACATCAGTAAAAAGATCTTTGAATCAGGGATAAGAATATCACCCGGATGAACATATATATTCATGGCATTTTGCGCATTAGGATAGAATTTGTGATTAACATTAAAACTTGTTAAGACATGAAACATATGACCTAGATTATAAGTATTTTGTGGTCCAGTTTTACTGGAACAAGACACACACCGTATATATATCAGACCTATATTAGAAATATGCGGCTCCAACATGTAGTCCACATCTAGTCAAACACAAAACGAAGTTAGAAAAGGTTCAGAGGGATGCTACCGAGCTAGTCCCTGAGCTGAGGGGAATTAGCTATGAGGAAAGATTATTGGAACCGAGACATGATCACTACCTTATGAATTTCTCAGAGGGATTGATATCCATCCTACTTTCTAGAAGGAACTAATAATGTTGCATGTTGTTACAAATAAATTCCAGCAGTCTAATAAACCACTACACCTTTCCCAAATTTGTTATAATATATAATATTATATAACATTTACTTATTAAAAGGAAAGTTGACAAAAATATATTGTATGACGTTAAACTTAGTTTTATTTCAACCAATGTTAACCAGGAGACAGACAAACAGACTAGAAGTGGTCAAAATTATATCAGGACACGTTATGAATGTTCGGACTGTAATAAAAATTTAGATGGCCAGACTCCTTGAAGACTCGCTTGAAAATACATGAAAAGCTTTATCAATGTTCTGTGTGCATGAAATGTTTCGGTAAAAAACTTACCTTGAAAATGCATTTGAAAATTCATACAGGTGAAGGTCTTCATAAATGTTCTAAGTGTGGGAGAAATTTTAATTATAAAACCAGCCTAAAGACACATTTAAAAAACATAAAGGCGAAATGCCTTATAAGTGTCATATATGCACTAAAGGGCTTGTTAGGTGGGACCACTTGGATGATCATCTTAAAATTCATATGAACATAAAACCTTATATATATTTTATGTGTGGGAAAAAGATTACTATTAACAACCACTTGCAGAGACATTTAGAGAAAGCGGTGATATGTATTGAAGAATATAGGTAACAAATAATTCATTAAACTGATCTATTGTGAGGGAGAGACAGGAACAGTGCTAAGCTTAACATTATTTTTTATACACATTTAGTTTTCATGAAGTTACACTTACCTCTAGCATTTGGCCTTCAACTTTAGACAGAGAGATATGAAGAAATTAATGAATAGTAAATTAGAAAACAGGTATAGACCTTGTATGTATGTTCGATGTTATCTAAGTCTGTAATCTACGATTCTTCGACATAGCGGTATAAAAACATTATGACGACTTTTATTAAACTATTATTCTTATAAATCTGATTCATCAAAAGAATTGGAGTAGTAACGCTAATTTGGAAGTTTTTTTTTAATTTATGAATATTTTTTTAAATTTTAAACATTTATATTTTAGATATGACCAAAAAGGTAAGATTAATAATTTTAACAGGAATTTTCTCAATATTTCTTATGTTTCTTTTCACTGTCGATGGTAATTGAACAATCAATTCTCCAAATTAATTTTTATTTCTAGTCTCACACAACACTTGAATGCGTTTTGTAATAATTTATTACATTTTGAAAGACTTTAGTTTACACACACAACTGTAACAGTGTGTTTACAGGTTATAGGTTGTGTGTAAACTAAAGTCTTTGAAAATGTAATAAGTTATTACAAAATGTGTGCAAGCGTCGCATCACACTAGAAATAAAAATGATTTTTGGAGAATTGATTTTTCAATTACCATCGACAGTGAAAAGAAACATAACAAATATTAAGAAAAGTCGTGTTAGAATTATTAATCTTACCTTTTCAGTTATATTTAACAACATATATATATATATATATATATATATATATATATATATATATATATATATATATATATATATATATATATATATATATATATATATATATATATATATACATATATATATATATATATATATATGTATATAAAATATATATATATATATATATATATATATATATATATATATATATATATATATATATATATATATATATATATATATATATATATATGTGTGTGTGTGTGTGTGTGTGTGTATATATCACGAAAATAAACACGTGATTAAAATGTGAAAATGTCAGACCACGGAGGAAAAATGAAACAGGAATTTCCTTAAGTACTTTCGTATATTAATACATCTTCAAAAGGAGTCTCCTTCTGAAGATGTATTAATATACGAAAGTACTTAAGGAAATTCCTGTTTCATTTTTCCTCCATGGTCTGACATTGTCATATATATATATATATATATATATATATATATATATATATATATATATATATATATATATATATATCTATATATATATATATATATATATATATATATATATATATATATGTATATATATATATATATATATATATATATATATATATTGTGACGATAATCTCTTATCAGAGATTTAGCCTGCTATTTTCGTATTTCATCACGTCCTCAACAATATGCAAGATACGTTTTGTAGTGGCTAAACGTATATATCAAGACAGCCACACGCACCAGCAACTCCCTCCTCCCCCCACTCCAGCACCTGCAGTACACCTGGTCGACGCGCCGAACCCTTCAACTGCCTAACTAGCGACTTACGGCTATCCAGCTTCTCATTGGCCGCCCACCAACACGCCACTCCGGTTCCTCGCCAATCACAAGTCATCGCCAGTTATTGTTGGAGTCCCTTGCGTTTCTGCCAGCCAGAATATCTTGTGCTCTCAGACTATGAACACCTAAGTGACTCACCTTGTGTGGTCAAATAGAGGTTTATAGTTAGTGCATATATTCCAGCATTCATATTTTATTTACTTTGTATGTCAATTCTCCTCCCCCATTAACGTAATCTATTTTCATGTTTATCTATTTTTCCACTTGACATTTTTTACCATTAAGCCAAGATTTTGCATTTACTTCAATTTGTGTTTTTTATTGTTATTAAAGTACATTGTTTATTATTGTGTTTTATGTTTCTGACCTTACCACAGATTACCAATCACGCAGTCATTCTTTTTTTCTCTTTTTTTTTCTTTTCTTTTTTTTAATATTTAATATGTGGCCCAGCACTGACACCTGCTAGTTGGAAGACGGCCGACCACCATTTCCAACTCGTTACCGTCACATATAAATGGGGGCCTGTCCACGGAGCTTCACTCAGGTATTGGTAATTGTGGTAAGCATACTTGGCTTTCATTTCCCTTGCTTCCATTATTTACATTAATCATTTTTATTTTATATGGTGCTGTGTATATTGTACATTACGGGAATAGCATATGGTGAGAGTGAGACAACTTTGGATTACGTGGTGACTGTAGGACACAGTCATACTCTTAATTGGTCGTCTCCCCCTTCCGTGTTATCCTCCGTGTTTAACATCTTTGTCCCCAGATATTCTCACTTTTGACAGATTATCACATAGGTACCCTGGTACTGTGGTCTGTCTCCGGGTCAATAGCACCCAAGTCCTGCAATCCGACTCTAGGAGGAAAAAGAGGGCTTTAAATCCTCTAGCACGAACTATTATTGGCGAATTGGGACCTCGCCGATAGTTCTCGTCACCAGTTGACACTCGCACCCCTACTCGTCGGTCAGACTGATGGTATTTACCAAAAGGTAGGGAATTGGCGTTCTTTCTTTTGAGCACAAAGTTCGCTAATTCTGTAAATACCACATTCAATTTCAGTGGGTACCATTGCTTATGTTCTATAGTGACTTGGCAAGGTATGACTACATTTTTTGGACTACCTCATTTATTTTGAAGCCATTTAGTGTTTCACTTGTATTTTAAAGTCAGTTTTCACTAATTAGTAGGATTTTCTTGCCTTTATCCTCCCATAGTGAGTACCAGGTACAAGATTTCCTGCGACCTTATTCATTTACCAACTTGAATTAACTTTAATTATTAATAATTCCCCACAGGATAGGTATCAGTTGCCACATTTCCTGTTTCTGACATTCACCATATTCTCACTATATATTCGTGTCTCCTTTGTTTTGCTATATTTTCACAATGTTCCGCCTACAAGCATTCAAAACAGATCCAAAAGGTGAAATAGGGACCTTACGTCACGCCAAGAGGGTCGATTTGTTAACTCTTGCACATGAGTATCACTTGGAAGTTCCTGATGGAGCCAACAAATTTGGCATTAATAATATGATACTGGATCACCTTGCTGATGAAGGTATTATAGATTCTTCTACTCATGAACAGTACATTATTTCAGATAAGGATGACTTGAGAGCGATGAAGCTCAAATTGGAACTTGCCAAGATCGAGCTACAGCAACAACAGGAAGCAGCAGCAATCAGAGAGCGTGAAGCTGCCCTCAGAAAGGAAGAACAAGAGCGTGAAGCTGCCCTCAGAAAGGAAGAAGCTGCCCTCAGAAAGGAAGAACAAGAAAGAGAAATCCGCCTCAAGGACAGAGAGGCCGCACTGAAGAAGGAAGAAAGTGAACGTGAGTTGGCCTTATACCAACAGCGACTCGAGATGCAGCGTGACCACGACAAACGACAGGCAGAAGCAATGCTAGAATGTCGTAACGGAGAACTCACGAGGGACGCTGCACACCAAGCTCAACTCCAACAAGCGGCAGCTAGTCTTCCTCCCAGTTTCAATATCTCCCATGCAAGTAAGTTAATGCCCCCGTTCCTCGAAACGGAGGTTGATGTGTTCTTTACCACTTTTGAGACCCTTGCTGTTCAACTTAATTGGCCTGACGACCAATGGGCTACCCTTCTCCGAGTACATTTAACAGGTAGAGCAGCAGTCACACTCAGGACTTTGGCATCAGAAAACGACTACACCACCTTGAAGCAAGCTGTGTTGGACGCCTACCTTCTCTCCACCGAAAGCTATCGACGAAAGTTTCGTGACTACGTCAAGGCAAGTACCACCACCTTCTTAGAATTTGCTAACACCAAACAAAGATATTTCATGAAATGGCTGGAGGCAGCACATGTCTCTACTTTTTCAGAGCTTGTCAACCTCATACTGGTTGAAGAATTTCTGAGACGTGTACCTCCTCCTGTCCGCCTATACTTAGCAGACAAGGAAGAGACGGAGTTAGTGAAGTGTGCGAAGTCAGCTGACACTTACAGCCTCATCCACCGGCTGACTCCAGAACCTATCCAGGTGCCTGAGGAACCGTTCCACAAGCTCATTATCGACTGCGTTGGTCCTTTGCCTCGGACCAGTGCAGGCAACGCATATATCTTAACCATCCTGTGTCCTACCACCAGATTTCCGATAGCAGTTCCAGTGAAAAATATTACAGCTGCTACAGTGGTGAAGAATCTACTGAAAATCTTCACCCAGTATGGATTTCCGAGGGAGATTCAGAGCGACTGTGGCACCAACTTCACCAGTGATCTCTTCAAACGGACTCTGGAGGAGTTCAACATCAAACAGGTACTGTCCAGCCCCTATCATCCTGCTTCACAGGGTTCTCTCGAGCGTAGTCATCAAACCATCAAGGCACTCTTAAAAAAGTTCTGTAATGAGACCTCAAAGGATTGGGATAGGCAAATTGATCTCATCATGTGTATTTTCAGAAGTCTTCCCAACGAGTCACTAGGAGTATCTCCTTATGAGATGCTCTATGGACGTAAGTGCCGTACACCTCTCAAGGCTTTCAAGGATTCTCTACGTGATGACACCTTCAGTGAGCATCAGAATGTGCCCCAGTATCTTCAAAATCTCCGACACATTCTAGAGAGGGTCCATTCCTTTGCCAGCAACAACCTACAGAAAGTCCAGGAGAGGATGAAGACTCGTTACGACCAACACTGTAAAGTAAGGAAGTTTACACCAGGAGACTTAGTGCTTGCCTATTTCCCTATCCCAGGTTCTCCTTTACAGAACAGGTTTTCAGGACCCTACCGTGTTAAGGAGTGCCGGAACAACTTCAACTACGTTCTCGAGACCCCCGACAGGCGGCGGAAGACCCAGCTGTGCCACATTAATTTACTCAAGCGCTACCATGGGGTTCCTCCCACTGTGTTAACCAATTTCACCTCATTTACAGGTCCATACAGCCACAGTGAGACCTTCCCTGCTTCTCCTTCCGAGAGCACTGACACTGAGACAGCGCTCTCTAACTCAGAAATCCTTACTAACCTTCAACATCATTTTCAGGACGTTAATAGTGCTCCACTAATCAAACTCAAATTCCTCCTCTGTTCTAATCCCATTCTCGCCTCACCAGATATCAAGAAGCCTTTCATCCTCCATGTCGACGCCAGTGGTACCGGCATCGAAAGTGTCTTAATGCAGCAGCGAGGCGAGGAGGTTCTACCTGTCAGCTACTACAGTTGCAAGTTGAAGCCTCATCAGAAGAACTGCAGTACTATAGAGAAGGAACTCCTGTCCATCGTCCTGAGCTTACAACACTTTGCACCATATCTGCACGGTGCTAGGTCCACTACCATCTATTCGGACCACAACCCTCTGAGATTCTTACATCAAGCCCAATTTAATAACCAACGTCTGCTGCGATGGGCTTTATATCTTCAAGGCTTCAATTTAAAGATCTGCTACATCAAGGGGCCTGATAACATCATCGCTGACGCCCTCTCCAGAGTGCATGAGGTAGAGGCAGCTCCACCTCCCACTCTACCTCCAGTGAACATGACTCACCCGAAACAGCAGGCTTCGGGGGAGAGTTGTGACGATAATCTCTTATCAGAGATTTAGCCTGCTATTTTCGTATTTCATCACGTCCTCAACAATATGCAAGATACGTTTTGTAGTGGCTAAACGTATATATCAAGACAGCCACATGCACCAGCAACTCCCTCCTCCCCCCACTCCAGCACCTGCGGTACACCTGGTCGACGCGCCGAACCCTTCAACTGCCTAACTAGCGACCTGCGGCCATTCAGCTTTCTCATTGGCCGCCCACCAACACGCCACTCCGGTTCCTCGCCAATCACAAGTCATCGCCAGTTATTGTTGGAGTCCCTTGCGTTTCTGCCAGTCAGAATATCTTGTGCTCTCAGACTATGAACACCTAAGTGACTCACCTTGTGTGGTCAAATAGAGGTTTATAGTTAGTGCATATATTCCAGCATTCATATTTTATTTACTTTTGTATGTCAATTCTCCTCCCCCATTAACGTAATCTATTTTCATGTTTATCTATTTTTCCACTTGACATTTTTTACCATTAAGCCAAGATTTTGCATTTACTTCAATTTGTGTTTTTTATTGTTATTAAAGTACATTGTTTATTATTGTGTTTTATGTTTCTTACCTTACCACAGATTACTAATCACGCAGTCATTCTTTTTTTTCTCTTTTTTTTCTTTTTTTTTTTAATATTTAATATGTGGCCCAGCACTGACACCTGCTAGTTGGAAGACTGCCGACCACCATTTCCAACTCGTTACCGTCACAATATATATATATATATATATATATATATATATATATATATATATATATATATATATATATATATATATATATATATATATATATATATATATATATATATATATATATATATATATATATATATATATATATATATATATATATATATATATATATATATATATATATATATATATATATATATAAATAAATAGTATAATCTATAATCTAATCATGACTTACCGATGGAGAGGTCTTACAAAATGAATGTGATGAAGATAATATGGGTGAAAATGATAGAGTTTGGCTACCATTACCACCTCATCCCAAGATAAATTATCTCGAGAAACGTTATCAGTGTTCAGATTGTAATGAGAAATTCAGACGGCCAGACTCCTTGAAGACAAACTTAAAAATTCGTGAAAAGCCCTATCAATGTTCTAAATGTATGAAAAATGTAAACATTAAAGTACCTTGAAAACGCACTGGAAAAAACATACAGGTAAAGATCTTTATAAATGTTCTACGTGTTGGAGAAATTTTAATTATAAAATGTGCATTAAGGGACATCTTAAAATACATACAGGCGACAAGTCATAAACGTGTCATATATGTGTTAAAGCTTTCTTCCTTAAGATTTACTTGAACTATCATATTAATAACTAGCTGTACCCGGCCACGCGTTGCTGAGCCTCACCAACGCATGTGCGTTGCTGAACCACAGCAACCTTCCCCTGTCTCCCAGTCACCCCACCATTCCCAACTCCACCGTCCCCTCGTTCTCCCCACTTCCCTGTCCCCTTGTCCTCCTCACTATTCAACATTCCCCTCGTCCCCACCATCCCTAACCCCCCTGTCCCCTCGTCCTCCACTATCATTACCCCCTCCCCTGTCTCCTCGTCCTAACCCACTCCCGTCCCCTCGTCCTTTCCCCCATTCCCCACTCCCTCGTCTGATGATCATATGATCTGATCTTTCCATCAGAAAATCGGAAACATCAAATGATCTGGGGCTAGATTCACGAAGAAGTTACGCAAACACTTACGAACCTGAACATCTTGTCTCAATCTTTGGCGGCTTTGTTTGCAATTATTAAACAGTTAATGAGCATCGAAGCCCTAGGAGGCTGCATATAATATTAACAACAGTTGATTGGTAAGTTTTCATGCTTGTAAATTGTTTAATAAATGTAACCAAAGCTATTAAAGATTGAGGAACGATGAACAAGTTTGAAAGTACTTGCATAACTGCTTCATGAATCTGGCCCCAGATGATCCCATCACTTAAATATAAGGAAAACAGTTCAAAAAACGAAATGAAAAATACTGAAATAATAAAAAATAAACATTACTCACGAAATGAACGGTATGGTAAACAACACAGATCAATTCCAACGCAATGTCACACAAAATAATTAAATCAAAATGAAAATAAATCGAAATTTTTGAAAATTCAATTTATATATGAAATCGGAAACATTGATATTGAATCGTAACTTATTTAGTATAGCATGTGTTTGTCTTATGTGCAACAGATGGCACTGTTTTTCAAAAACGCATGTTTTCACCTGTCACAGGGGTGGCATCAATATAGTAGGTATATTAAAACATGCACGTATTCGAATGGAACGTTGTGTCAAAATTTCAAAGCAATCGGTGAAGAACTTTTGGAGATTACAGCGTGTGTTGCTATTACGTCCAACAGGTGGCGCTGTTTCTAAAAAAACAACCTGTTTTTTCCTGTCACAGGTGAGGCATGTATATAGTAGGTATATAAAAAGACGCACCTATTCGAATGCAACGTTGTGTCAAAATTTCAAAGCAATCGGCAAAGAGGTTTCGAATATTTCCCTTACATGAAAAACACAGCTTAAACAAAAAATGTTTTTTTACCGTCACAGACGTGACATCTTTATACTATGTATATAAAACCCTGATCGTATGCGAATGGAACGTTTTGCGAAAATTTCAAAGTAATCGGTGAAGATCTTTCGGAGATAGCGATTATGAACAAACGAACATTTCCATTTTTATTTATATAGATAAACATACAGCTTGCCGGCCGAGCGGACAGCATGCTGGAAACATGATCCTGTGGTCCTGGGTTCGATCCCGGGCGCCGGCGAGAAAAGATGGGCATAGTTTCTTTTACCCTGATGCTCCTGTTACCTACCAGTAAATAGGTACCTGGGAGTTAGTCAGCTGTCACGGGCTGCTTCCTGGGGGGTGGAGGCCTGGTCGAGCACCGGGCCGCGGGGACACTAAAAAGCCCCGAAATCATCTCAAGATAACCTCAAGAAGATACAGGCATAAAGCAATGTAAATGTTTTATATGTTGGAGAAGTTTTAACAATAACAACAGCTTGAAGAGACATTTAGAGAAAGATTTGATATGTGCTACAGAATATAAATAACATTTATTCATCCAACTGAGCAAATGATATGGTAGAAAAATCATGAGGGACAGAAGGGAGCAGTGTACATGTTATTATTACTATTAAATGCGTTCAGTTTTCGACAGGTCTTACTATAAAAGAAAATAATATGTTTAGTTAAAGACTAGCCCCAAGTATCTGGCCTCTAACCATGGACAGACAGATTGACTCAATCTTAACACAAAAACACAAAGAAATCACAATGTTGTGATATACCAACAATAAAATTGAAGGGGTTAGGGCATGTAAATAAGGGCATGTAAATTAGGTCATGTATAGGGGTACAACCTCTGGTGCAATTGCAGGGACCCACATCCTCGAAGAAGAAAACAAAAAGAATTCAGAGAAGATCTTGTGGATTCTCACTGAATACTTAATTCTTTTCTTCTCCTACCACCCCTATTATATATATATATATATATATATATATATATATATATATATATATATATATATATATATATATATATATATATATATATATATATATATATATATATATATATATATATATATATATATATATATATATATATATATATATATATATATATATATATATATATATATATATATATATATATGTTGTACCTAGTAGCCAGAATGTCGTTCTCGGCCTACTATGTAATACCCGATTTGCCTAATAAGCCAAGTTTTCCTGAATTAATATATTTTCTCTATTTTTTTTCTTATGAAATGATAAAGCTACCCATTTCATTATGTATGAGGTCAATTTTTTTTATTGGAGTTAAAATTAACGTAGATATATGACCGAACCTAACCAACCCTACCTAACCTATCTTTATAGGTTAGGTTAGGTTAGGTAGCCGAACGCACTTCTCAGCCTACTATGCAATGCCCGATTTGCCTAATAAGCTAAGTTTTCATGAATCAATTGTTTTTCGACTACCTAACCTAACCTAACCTATCTTTATAGGTTAGGTTAGGTAGGTACCCGAAAAAGTTAGGTTAGGTTAGGTAGTCGAAAAACAATTGTTTCATGTAAACTTGGCTTATTAGGCAAATCGTGCCTCTCATAGGAGGCAGAGAAGTGCGTTCTGGCTACTAAGTATGACATATATACATACATATATATATATATTTATATATATATATATATATATATATATATATATATATATATATATATATATATATATATATATATATATATCTGAAAACTCACACCCCAGAAGTGACTCGAACCCATACTGCCAGGAGCAACGCAACTGGTATGTACAGGGACGCCTTAAACCACTTGACCATCACGACCGGACATAAGGAAGTGATAGCCGAGGCTATATGAACCACTTCCCCGCCGGCACTCGGATGGTAATCTTGGGCGTAGCATTTTATCAAATCACCTCATTTTTGGGGGCAACACGTGAGGAACACAAATGCAAACAAGCCTGAATGGTCCCCAGGACTAGATACAACTAATAAATGCTATGCCCAAGATTACCATCCGAGTGCCGGCGGGGAAGTGGTTCATATAGCCTCGGCTATCACTTCCTTATGTCCGGTCGTGATGGTCGAGTGGTTTAAGGCGTCCCTGTACATACCAGTTGCGTTGCTCCTGGCAGTATGGGTTTGAGTCACTTCTGGGGTGTGAGTTTTCAGTTCTATCTAGTCCTGGGGACCATTCAGGCTTGTTTGCATATATATATATATATATATATATATATATATATATATATATATATATATATATATATATATATATATATATATATATATATATATATATATATATTTTTTCCTTAAGTACTTTCGTATATTAATACATCTTCAGAAGGAGTGAGTTTGCAGATCGAGTACTGGACATAAATAGGCAGGAGAGAATAGTATATATATATATATATATATATATATATATATATATATATATATATATATATATATATATATATATATATATATATATATATATATATATATATATATATATATATATATATATATATATATATATATATATATATATATATATATATATATATATATATATATATATATATATATATTATATCAATATATATATGCTTACTTAAAGGAAGGGGGTTAGAGTTTTTTCATATTTTCTTATTTCAAAACTGATTTGATTGAGTTTTTTATGATACCCAAGGAAAAAATAACTTTTTAAATATATCTTACACAGAATTTAGTGCCGAGAGCACAAAATTTAGCAAGGTGAACACATATTTTGTACCAAGAACACAGAATTTAGTACCGAGTTTGACAGTCAAACAAAGGAAAAAAATTACATTTTAGAAAAGTACCTTTTTTGTAAGAATTTTGTTTAGATTTATAATATTTAATATAGAAAAACATGATAAAACTAGAAAAAATCCTTTACTGACACTTTTTTTTTGCCTTATGCAATAAGGAGATATTATTGTTTAGGAGTAACTTGTTTTCATAACTTGTATATATTATTTTGAAATATTATTGTAAAGATCAAATTATGAAAGGTTTCTCTAGGTATAAATAATATAAATTTATTTCCAGTTGATTAATTTTATGTAACAAATTTTATATGGGTTGTGTATGTTTTAAGAATTTATAATATTTCTTATTTTATTTACCATTTTTTATATATATTTTTATATAACATTACTCGAGCTATACTGGAGGTCTTTAACTCGCAAAATATATTATTTGTGGGTAATAAAATCCATTAAAATATTTGGGGGGGATATTATAAAATGCCCATATTTATTTTTATAAATATATTTGATGCTGATTATAAATATATTTGATGCTAATACTTGATAAATATTTGATTTGATGCATGCTCAGCTTGGCTCACCACCTGCTGTGCCAACAGTTGCTGGATCATCGGCTGGCACCACAATCAGCCGGAACAACAGCAGCTGTGCTGTGCCCCCAGGGGCTAGCTCAGCATGCCAGCCCTCGGCTGCTGGACCATCGGCGGGAACCACTTCCGCTGGAACATCAGCAGCCGGGACAGGCGCTGGGTACACGCCGGGCACCGGGGACAATCCCAACTACAACAGCGCGCAGCACACGCTGGCGTGGAGGGGAACACGGGCAGGACTGTACCTTAGGATAATGGAGAAAGGCCAGCTGCTCCGGCATAATTCTAATCTGGAAAAATATATTTTTATTAAAAAATTAGGCGAAATAAAGAGCTGGTGACGCCAAATAAACATGACGAACCAAGCGCCAGTTAGGTTAGGTTCGGGTTGGTTTGGTTTGGTTAAGTTAGGTTAGGTTATGTTAGGGTAGTTTAGGTTAGGTCAGCCCAACCTAACATATTCATTCAGTACCAACGTAATGCCAGGAAGCTCTCCGGCTTCCTCCGGGCCTCCGGCTGTGCCATTACTGCTGGATCGTCGGTTGGGAAAGTAAGGAAAGCAATAGGAAATAACAAATATAAATAGTAATGTGAACACTGTCCACTCCGGAGACCAACAAAGGGAAATAAATACAACAAAATACTAAAAAATTTTAAAAGAAATAAATAATAAAATAAATAATATACAACAGCAGTACAACAGCCGGTACAACAGCAGCCGTGCTTGGCCCCCAGGGGGGGCCAAGCTCAGCTGGAACACCGCCAGCTGGAACACCGCCAGCTGTGCCGTCGGCTGCTGGAACCTCGGCTGGGACCACCTCAGCCGGAACAGCAGGAGTGCTTGGCCCCCAGGGGCATGCTCAGCTCGGAACACCACCGGCTGTGCCATCAACTGCTGGGACATCGGCTGGTACAACATCAGCCGGAACAACAGCAGCTGTGCTTGGCCCCCGGGGTCGAGCACAGCTGGAACACCCCCACCTGTGCCATCAGCTGCTGGATCATCGGCTGGGACTGCATCAGCCGGAACAACAGCAGCTGTGCTTGGCCCCCAGGGGCATGCTCGGCTGGCACACCACCAGCTGGGCCAACGACTGCTGGACCGACGGCCGGGACCACATCAGCCTGACATCGGCGGCTGGGCTTGGCCCACAGGGGCATGTTCAGCCGGCACACCGTCTGCCGGCCTATCAGCTGCCGGGTCATTGGCAGCGTATTCACGTCAGCCAAGACATCAGTAGCTGGGCCTGGCCTGAGGCAGCCGGGCCATTAGCGCTGGACCTTTGGCAGGGACTACTTCAGCCGGAAACAGCAGCTAGGCCCGCCCACGGGCGGGCAGGCCAAATGAGGAGCAAAATATCATAGATAAATGATCAGCATGGATAAATAAATGAGGGGAAAATTAAACGGGAAAAATGAAAACACATAGCCAGACATAATGACTGTTTAAGAAATAAGCCCTTCTTTGTGCGTACCCCAACATTGCATAGGGTAACTGGCACTAGGCTCCTTCGCTATGTGCCATGACATTCTCCCTAGTTGCATCAAATGCTGCACTGGCATACTGATCAGATAGGTTAAAGGCATTGAGTAATGTGGCCTTCCGGAACACAATGCAGTAACACACGGACTTCAGACTTCGAAGACGCCTGAATCTTTTCCCACATTCTCGACACTCATGAGGGCAAACCGCCAATGAATTAACATGTGTGTTAGATATAGTTCACGTTCTTAAAACTCCAGCCACACTCTGCACACTCGAAACGGCGTTCCTCTGAATGCCTTAACAAGTGTCTCTTCTGATGGCCAAGACGACGGAGACTCTTACCACACTCTGGACACTCGTGAGGTTTGTCAACCGAATGCGCTAAAATGTGAGTCTCCATATGACGAAGCAGATTAACCTCTTCGCGCACTTGGGACACTCGTGAGGTTTGTCATCTACACTTGTGGGGGCTGTACACTTGTGGGGAATGTCAGCCGAATGGAATAAAATAGGAGAATGTACTAAATTGTGAGTCATCATATGACGAAGCAGACTGAAGGTCTTCCCATACTAGGGACACTCGAGAGGTTTGTCCTCTACGCTTGTGGGTTTTGTCAGCAGAATGTAAAAAATATAAGGGGATCTACTTCGAAGATGGCTGAACCTCTTCCCAGCACCTCCTCATTACCGTGCACCAACATGTGAGTCTTCATATCTCCAAGCTGAATGAGGCTCTTCCCCCTCTGTACACTTAAGAATATGAGAAGAATTGCGTGAGCACTTGGCGCTCAAGGTGATGCTCCTTTAGGCGCAGCTTGTGAAGGATAGACCTTAACGCTGATGTGTGGAAACACGTTTTGTAGTGTAACGTCCGGGAGACGGCCAGCAAGAGTTGCTGAGTCCCCTGGACGCGCTTAAATACCCCAGCGTGATGCGCACGCAACCATGGACAGTTAGTCACAGATATGGTATTACGTTTTCTTCTTGTCCCCAGAAATTTTGCCGTTTGCTTTGCATACAGCGACTATAAATTTTTTTTTCTAAGTAAAATGTAAAGTTTGTCACTTAAAAACTTAGTATTTACTTTCGATTTTTACTTAGCAAAAATATACTTTTTTGTGTAATAAAACCCCCCAAATATATTTGTTGTAAATAATTTTTAATATATTTTATACAATAAATTATATAATTTAAAAAAATTACACCTTTAACCGTATCTCCGGCAAATACATCTGTAATTCAGACACGGCAAAAGTTTGCAATGACACACTAGAATCTTCCTATAGTGATTATCACTGAGAAAATAATCAAACTGTCTTTGAACGACTTCTCGAAGACCCACTGTCTGGCTCTTATTAATTTGATTTGGTATAATTCAATCTACACATTTATCGAAGTCAGTCCTAGGAAGATACTGATTGATAGTTCCAAATTGGTGGCCACACGATATAAATGTCTCTGGTGATCAATTTCGATAACTATTCCACTGATGGTACGCATCCCCTTCTTCGATTCTCTTTCTGCTTTAGGGATTATGACATTAACTGTGTTGTATAAACTTATGGGTGTAACAACTGATGAAGACTGTGACAACAATTTAAAAGCGTTACTCCTCTGGCACTCGTTCACTCTACTTCATATTTCTTTTACGTTTTTGACATGCAAGTGATGCGGAGGATGGTTGTCGATGTCTGCAATCAATATTGTTGTTATTTTCGTCGGACTCCGAATCAATACGAAATGATGTGTCCCCTGAATTGTCCAGTTGTCTAATTATTATCTTCCGTGATAACACTTCAAAAGGAGGCGACGGTGATGATGGTCGAAGATGTGGTAGTGGAGATGATGATATCATCCCATGATCAGAAGACGAAGGTGTAGTAGGAGCTGCTGCCATTCCTTCATTATTAACTCGACCAAATGGAGCTACCGTAATTTTGTTCAGTTCGTCATCCATTATCTTCCGGAGTAATAATATTGGTGGCAATGATGGTGGTGGTGGGGATGGTGTCGATCGTGAACTTGATGGCAGAGATCTTAGTATTATCATCTCATGATGAGAAGACGAAGGTGTAGTAGGAGTTGCTACCATTTCTTCATTGTTAACTTCATCCAACAGGGATCCTGTTATATTGTTCAGCTCGTCATCCATTATCTCCCAGGGTAATAATATTGGTGGTAATGATTGTGGTGGTGGAGGTGGGGAGATTATTATTATCTCAGGCATAGAACTTGTAGTTGTATTTGAAGGTGAAGATTTGAGGGGTTAATGTTGTTGTTGAGGTCATATTGGTGATGATGACTGTAATTAAAAAATATATATATAAATATTATATACTTTCGCTTCTTGGTTTTACTTTTTCTTTATCAATATAACTAGGCATCTGTTTATAAAATTAACCTTCCAAAAAGTTATAATTATAATTATCATATGCTATCCAATTATTTTTTGTTAACCTACTCACTCTTCTTTTGGATGGTAATTATTGACGAAGAATAATTAATGTTTCTCTTTCTTTACAGATATATTATTTTAATATTGTAAAAGTAATACTATACAACTCAAGGGAAAGGATATGATGAATATAATCTGAGTATAAATTATCATCTATCTGTCAACCATTAATAAATAAATAGATTCCTCTGAATCCCAGGTGTTGATAATAGTTTCGTTCTCGTTCCCATACTCAGCAGTCGGTGGTTGACGGTGATGGTGTTCTTCAACGTCTGGATCAGCTTCTTCCTCTTCTTCGATTAGTTTCATCGTTAAAGGGACCTAACTTCGTTTCTTACATATTGTTCAATGCCAACCAATGTTATTTGACTAGTTGTATATGAAAAGGGCTGCAATTGTTCCAAGTTTCAGTATTGCAGCCTAAATAGAAAGGAAGATTTTTTTCAACGGATTTTACACATTTTCAAATTTAAACTACAACCACAAGTTTCATATGAAATCATTTCTATGAAATTTTTTTATCACATTAGCATATAATAAAAGGATCTGTTTCAGCGGATTTTTTTTTTAAATATGTTTAGTTTTACTAATACAAATAGTTAAAATTCCATAAAAAATTATACAAATATATCATGATTTATTAATATAATAAAATCAATAAATGAACTTAGGAAAAAAAAGCTTGAAACAGATTTATAGAAGCATAAACTCTACATATAAGGTGTAAGTTTCATGTGAATTGAATAAAAAATTAAAGAGTTATAGGAACGTTTATGTACTTGAAAATAAATAAGTAAAAAATAAAGTCTAAGATGCTGCCATCTGTGTCTGAGGTTGACATAAACCAATTTTCTCCAAAATTGGCGCCCTTACAGATAAGCTTACGTGCAGTCAAGTATAAGTTTCATGGAAATCATCTGATAAACAAATAAGAAAAAAAATTTAAGAAAAATCCAATTTTTTTAACTAAATATTTTGGGGATAACAAATCATTACATATTTTTATTATATGCTATTGTGATACCTGAGAGTCATAGACATGATTTCATCTGACACTTGTGTTTGATGTTAATTTTTGATCATTTTAGAAATGTTTTGACACACAATTCATTATTTTCTTTCTCCCTCCTTATTTATGCTACGATGCTGAGACTTGGACCAGAAGAAACACTTTCCATATGCAACTCGTCCAAAAAGATTGAATGAAATCGAACTAGTTTTCATTTATTGCATATTTTTGCATTATGCCCCTTAATAAATCTTCTGTGATATCCTTTCCTTGCAGCTGTTTGTACATCGATGGTGAGTATTCAGTATGCATACCGATTGGGGGTTCGATCCCAAAGACCACCTTGTACGATAACAGTCCAACACCATGGGAATATGCTATATTCTTGTTATATTGCACGAAGGGAAGACCAGCTGACCAATCGCGAGTTCGATTCTCGCACATCCAATTTCTGAGCATTTTTGTGTGATGTCGCCGTTGGCCCGTTCTATGCTTCCCTGACTCTGGAGATGCCGGGGTTTGCCGTTTATTAAAATTAACTTGGGCAATAATTCCGTCCGTAACTGATGAATCACTGATGCCACGATTTCGTGGTTTTTTGTCATTCTGCAGATATCGAGTGGCATAAAGAGTGGATAAGCATAAAGATTTCCAGAAAGTGATGAGCTACTTCTATTGCCTGTTTAGTGTTTAGTTTAGGGCGGAGAACTGTGAACTTAAATTGTCTTGGTAATGAAGAATGTAGTTGTACGAACATCTCCCATCCTTGTGCATGTCTATTAAATCCATCTGTCCTCTCTCTCCGAAACTCTCAGACACGATGGGTTTAACCACCCCCTTTCTTACGACTGGGAACACGTTTTAAGTTACAAATTTGACACAAAGAAATGAACAGTTTTACTTTTTTTTTTTTTTTTTTTTTTTTTTTAGATATATACAAGAGTTGTTACATTCTTGTACAGCCACTAGTATGCGTAGCGTTTCGGGCAGGTCCCTGGAATATGATCCCTGCCACGAAGAATCGTTTTTTCATCCAAGTACACATTTTACTGTTGCGTTAAACAGAGGCTACAGTTAAGGAATTGCGCCCAGTAAATCCTCCCCAGCCAGGATACGAACCCATGACATAGCGCTCGCGGAACGCCAGGCGAACGCCTTCTTCTTGGTGTGACGGCTTCACCCCTGCATCTTTCCCATCCCAGCTTCAAGAGCCATATCTCTACAACCTGAACGTTCTCTGGTGTTCAGGGAACAGATTGATGTATATAAATGTATGGGAAGTTATCGTGTTGACAGGGAATTTGCCGTTTGAGTTTCGTTATACAAGTAGCTTACGCCCTTTTGAGTTACAAGATGGCGCCGAGGCGCTCTGTTTACCGCCAAAGGAGAGTGACACCTGCTGGCTGTCGATTGGCCAGAAAGGGTCACGTGACATCGCGGACCAATGACGAGGAGCCCTTGGGCGGTGTGACGTCACGAGGCGGAGGGCTCCGGGTGGCGGGTGCCCCGGCGGGCTCAGTACGTCACGACCCATCATAGAGTAACTGCGCTGAGTGAGCTCTCAATTTGGTGGCTAGGAAGCCCCAACCTGTCGACCCAAGCAGCCGCATTGATATTACAGACGTCGTGGGACCTTACTCGACTTGTAGGGAGTACATGGAAGCAAAGCTTGGTTGACTTTAGAGTGCCAAGAGTTCTTTTACTGATAGTCTGTGGCGGGGATGAACGTTGGATGGGATCGTGAGGACGCCTCCCGCGGGCCAAGTTCAAACGCATCGGGCGAGCTGCTGTGCCTAGGGCAAGTCTACTGGAAGACTGAGAAAAGGACACTGAACCGGACTGCAAGTTTGACTAGTTCCAATGTGGGAGGAAGAAGACGACGTGTGCAGGGACCTTTCTCCAAGACCCCAGGAGTAGGAAGAGGAGGGCCTGCCTGCAGAGTGTGAGGATGGCGAGGACGCGCATCTACAAGTCGACTGAGGACCGTGTGTGTACAAGATCCTGATCAACGGAGGATCGAAAGCCAGGACCGAGGACCTCAGCAACCCTTGCCAAAGGATATGTCGACTTTGTAGCAGAAAGAGTTAAGGTAGATAAATTCCCTCCCCTTTAACCCTTGGTCCAGGTGAGCTAGAGTATCATTCATGTCAGGAGCATTGTCTTTATTATTATTACTGCCAGTGTGATAGGGTTAGGCTAGGAGCCAGGTTACTCATATATGCATGAGTTAATTTTATATTATTGTATGTGTGTGGGCGCTGTGACAGTTTGATCAGCTAGAGGAAGTGGCTGGATTCAAGAGGCCAGGAGCGAACTTTCGAATCCTCCAGCTGACCGTGTTGCTAGAGGCGAGAGAGGAATGTTGCCGCCGTCTGACAGTTCCACCTATATTATTCATTATGTGTATTCGATGTAGTTTTCTTCAGTAAACTTGTCATCGATTTTACCAATGTCTCTAAGTGAGCCTCCATTCTCTAGGGCTAGTTGAGTAAGTCATTTATTATTGCACTGCACTTGACATTGAGACCTTGGTTCGTGGCATTTAACTAGGCCACCGAGAAGTGTTGCTGAGACGCAAATGCTAGCGCCCAGCTGGCGACCATGAGAAAGAGAAAAGAGGTAAGGATTTACCTGTATATGTTCCCAGGGTCTCGTCGGGCAAATTCGACCCAGAGTACCAGAGGTGGGGTTGGATTTCTCCACTCACTAGGGGTGCAAGGCTGTGGCACAGGTAGTGCTTCTACCCTTGGTAGACTGGGGGGCTCCCAGGACGAGCAGTGGTGTCCAAGAACAGGGGGAGCGAACACCCACGGGAATAACCCTAACTGCTAAGGAAAGAAGGGGCAAGAACGCGACATTGGGTTACATTAGCAATCGTCTTGCTACTTAAAAATAGTTTTTTTATCTCTCCCATGGCCGACCGCACTATGCGCGTCGTAAAATTGGTCGTATAGTGGCCCTGGTGTATGAATCTGCAGTACACTCGTTGGAGTCTACTGCGGAGTCTACTGCTGGTTGTTGTTGAATTAATTAAATTTTGTTTTTTTCCCACTTCGTCTCTTTCTGTTTCATCTACGGTGACCAGAACGTCTTCCCCGAACAAGTTTTTGCAAGAAAAATGACAGGTTGGATAACAAGAACTTTTCACACTAGAGATGCTATATCCGATGATGACACTTTTCAAAACAGTTGGTGCTCTCTAGAGTGGAGTACTGCTGCACAATGACAGCCCCTTTCACTGCTGGTGAAATGACTGACTGGAGAGCGTGCAGAGATCCTTTACTGCTAGAATCCACTCGAGGTTAAAACATCTACAGCTATTGGGACCGACTAAAGAGCCTAAATCTGTATTCCTTGAGCGACAGGCGGGAGAGAGATACATAATAATTTACACGTGGAAAATATTAGAGGGAGCAGGTCCCAAACCTGCAAAACCTCAAAGAAATAAAATCACATGAGACCAGAAGACATGGCAGGATGTGTAGAATACCCTCGTTGAAAAGCAGAGGTGCAACTGGTACTCTGAGAGAGAACTCTATCAACATCAGAGGCCCGAGACTGTTCAACACGCTTCCACTACACATAAGGGACATAACTGGCAAACCCCTCACAGTGTTCAAGAGAGAACTGGATAAGCACCTCCAAAGGATACCTGATCAACCAGGCTGTGACTCATATGCAGGCTGCGAGAGCAGCCGCGTCCAACAGCCTGGTTGATCAGTCCAGCAACCAGGAGGCCTGGTCGATGACCAGGCCGCGGGACGATAAGCCCCGGAAGCACCTCAAGGTACCTCAAGGTAAGGTGGGTGTGGGTATCTGGCTGATGACTGGCCGAAGTGGGTTTCCAGGCTTATGTGTCTTGACATTTCCATACGCATATCCAGGTTTATATTCCTCAATAATCTTTGGCAGGTGGAGTCCGGATT
This sequence comes from Procambarus virginalis, assembly GCA_020271785.1. NCBI lineage: Eukaryota > Metazoa > Arthropoda > Malacostraca > Decapoda > Cambaridae > Procambarus > Procambarus virginalis. The sequence goes on along the minus strand of WNGS01161597.1, from coordinate 43,620 downwards.
TCTTGGCATTCACAGTTTCAATCAATTTGTTGACCTTTGTTTTCAATTCTGCTGTGGTGTCCTTCGTTACTCTTTGGAATTTAGTTTGGTCAGAGAGTATGAGGTTCATTTCGCCAGAATTCGTCTTTCTTAAGGATGACGTATATTGGCGACTCTCCTGACAACTATCTCCTTGTTCTCAGACTCTTAGCTGCCGCTTTGAGCTCGGGGGTCAGTATGAGTGCACTGTAGTTGCCTCGGTTCTTTCCTCCTTCTGCAATAAGTTCTGCTTTTAAGGTGTCTTTGGTGGTGACCTTCTTTTGTGCTTCGAGGTCAAATATGTCGTCCAACAGGCTCTCCAACTCCACCTCCGTCTCCACTCTCACTGGTCTGGACATAACGTGACAGTTTATACCCAGATTTAGGAGAGTGACTGTCTCAGTGAGGTTGATTCTGCAGGTTCAGGAAGCCGTCTCGTGGTCGTGGAATATATATACATATATATATTATAATATATATATATAATATATAGTATATATAGTATAGTATATATATATATATAGTATATATATATATATATATATAGTATATATAAATATATATATATATATATATCATATAATATATATATATATATATATTATATATATATATATATATATATATATATATATGATCGATGTTCCCTTCGGGAATCTTAATTTTAGATATAGGAAAACCAGAGATATACTGAACATCTTGTTTCAGATTCTTTACTTTAAAATGGATAACGTTTCGAATACTTCTTGTATTCATCATCAATCTAAAAGAAAAAGAAATCACAATCAAATAACTAGCAAACAAAGAACTCATACTGAATATAACTGCCTATCAAAGAAAGGAAAATTTTAAAAAACAAAACACTTAAGCTTACTTAAAGTGATCAATAAAAAAAACTTATTAACTGTCACATAGATAAAAGCTAATTCAAAAAACATTAAATTACAACAAGAATTTATAACTACTACAACAAACCATACTATTAAACTTACGTGACAGTGATCAACTGAGTGAGACTTGATAGCTACCATCAGAGATATCAGATAATACAGGAGAAGAATGCCCATTGGGGCGAGCCTTGATAGTGGGCCAGCTGAAGAGAAGTCGGTGAGAGGAAATGCTGAAGTGAAGAAAAAAGTTCCAGGGCTAGACCCAGCTGCTTGTCCGAGTGTTGATGCTGTATCAATCCATATCTGGCTAGGCTGGGAGACGGGTCTGGAAGGCGGCAGTGGAGGTTTTTCTTTCCTCTTGGTGTGTGGTAGTGTGTCTACTCGGGTACCACCATCTCAAAACGAGCAAAATTAGGTCCCCATCCCCCTAAAGAGGGGGAAGAGAGCGGCTGCTCTCAGTGGTTTCTTCTTAGAATCCTCTATTTTTTCTTACTTCTAGTAGTCATTTGATGTTGTTCCTTGTACTGAAGGTAGTCAGGTGGGAAGAGATCTTAAACAATGTTGCTTCATCGCCTTCGAGAAGATTTCTTCGTTCGATACCATGAATTTTGGTTTGGGTTGTTCAGCAAGGCTTCTGCATACTTCGCGTTGAATAATTACTGGTGAGGCGCCTGTATTCAGGAGATCCTGGGGTTTGCTTTTCACGTTCCTCGAAGAGTTGGTTGATTCTTGGAGATTGCGCTGGTAATGAGTATGGTGAGTGTGCTGCAGTGGTCTCTGGTGCTGGGGGTGATGTTTGTGTTTCAATTTCAACATAGTCGTCATCAGAAGACGTGGTGTAACTTGCAGGAGAAGTTGGCGGCAATGCCACGATATCAGATGTAGTTGCTGGTGTATCTGGAGTTGTAGGTTCCAGGTTGACAGGCGTCTCTGGAACGGGGTCGGGCTCTGGTGGAGAGGAGCCAGCAGTAAACATGGCCTCTGGAATTACGAACGTGGGAAGATTGTTTGCCCTGTATAGTTCATTTAGTATTCTGTACCGTTGTCTGAGATCACCTCCTGAGAGTTCAGTAGCGAATGTGTATCAAAGCTGCTACAGTGCTCTCAGAGGTGGCTGGAGGCGGTGTGAGTGAGGATTGGTGCAGAGGCGTCGTTTGAGGCTGTGATTGGCTGGCGCGGGAGTTGCTGGTCCAGTAGTTGGGGAGAGCTACTACACTTACAACCTACACTTGTCAGGAGAGCTGGGAAGGCTTGTTCTTGAATGTTAAATTCCTTCGTTCTTGGAGTGAGTTTCTGGTCTGGCTTGGTCTAAAATAGTTAGAGGGATAGAAGCCCTAAATCAGAAGATAGTAAATACAGAATATGCGGTCATATTCAATGAGACATGTGTAAAAGAAAACCTGCTGCCAGTATACACCAATATATAATATATATATATATATATATATATATATATATATATATATATATATATATATATAATATATATATATATATATATATATATTATATATATATATATATAATGTTGTACCTAGTAGCCACTACCTCATTATTGGCCTGGTACCCAGAGCCGTCACAACACTCAGCCAAATCAACAAGGGGACCACCGACTCCGACAAAGTAAACATAAGTTGTCCATATACGCACAATTTGTTACTACCTACTTAGCGAAGAAGGCAGGCTTGTGATTGGTCGATCGTCACCTCACCGCGGTAAAGTGAGGTGACGACATAGGGCAGAGTCAGTCATATATATCAGTGTCAATTAGATATCCCTCACGATGGTTACACTTGAATCAGTACCTTCAAGTTCTCGTGCTCCAGCGCCATTATTGACTTGTGAACAAGGAGGTAGAAATGAAAATAGAGACAAAGAAGTTCGTCACAAACAAGAATTTGAGCTTCAGATACGCCAAATGTTTCAAAATGTGGCAGGGAACATGGAAAGATTTTTTATCATAAAAAGTTAACGAAATAAATTAGTGAAGAAAAGCAGCTAAACATAAGAAGACTACAAAAACTTCCCATGAAAATGATTTGTTGTGATACGACGTGA
>WNGS01161597.1:16112-39654 GCA_020271785.1 Procambarus virginalis | reverse complement strand
TCGTCGATAGCTTTCGGTGGAGAGAAGGTAGGCGTCCAACACAGCTTGTTTCAGGGTGGTGTAGTCGTTTTCCAAAGCCAAAGTGCTGAGTGTGACTGCTGTTCTACCTGTTAAATGTACTCTGAGAAGGGTAGCCCATTGGTCGTCAGGCCAATTAAGTTGAACAGCAAGGGTCTCAAAAGTGGTAAAGAACACATCAACCTCCGTTTCGAGGAATGGGGGCATTAACTTACTTGCATGGGAGATATTGAAACTGGGAGGAAGACTAGCTGCCGCTTGTTGGAGTTGAGCTTGGTGTGCAGCGTCCCTTGTGAGTTCTCGGTCACGACAGTTTAGAGCTGCTTCTGCCTGTCGTTTGTCGTGTTCCCGTTGTATCTCTAGTCGCTGTTTGTATAAGGCCAACTCGCGTTCTTGCTGTCCCTTGAGGAGTAGGGCCTCCCTTTCCCGTTCCTCGTTTCTGAGGGCAGCTTCTTCCTTTCTGAGGGTAGCTGCTTCCTTGGCCAGGGCTGCCTCACGCTCCTTGAGGTGGATTGCTTCTTGTTGTTGCTGTAGCTCGATTTTGGCAAGTTCCAATTTGAGCTTTATCGCTCTCAAGTCATCTTTATTTAAAATAATGTACTGTTCATGAGTAGAAGAATCTATAATACCTTCATCAGAAAGGTGATCTAGTATCATATTATTAATGGCAAATTTGTTGGCTCCATCAGGAACTTCTAAGTGATACTCATGTGCAAGAGTTAACAAATCGACCCTCTTAGCGTGACGTAAGGTCCCTATTTCACTTTCTGGATCTGCTTTGAAAGCTTGTAAGCGGAACATGGTGAAAATATAGCAAAACAAAGGAGACGAATATAGTGAGAATATGGCGAGTGTCAGAAACAGGAAACGTGGCAACTGATACCTATCCTGTGGGGAATTATTAATAATTAAAGTTAATTCAAGATGGTAAATGAATAAGGTCGCAGGAAATCTTGTACCTGGTACTCGCTATGGGAGGATAAAGGCAAGAAAATCCTACTAATTAGTGAAAACTAAGTTTAAAATACAAGTGAAACACTAAATGGCTTCAAAATAAATGAGGTAGTCCAAAAAATGTAGTCATACCTTGCCAAGTCACTATAGAACATAAGCAATGGTACCCACTGAAATTGAATATGGTATTTACAGAATTAGCAAACTTTGTGCTCAAAAGAAAGAACGCCAATTCCCTACCTTTTGGTAAATACCATCAGTCTGACCGACGAGTAGGGGTGCGAGTGTCAACTGGTGACGAGAACTATCGGCGAGGTCCCAATTCGCCAATAATAGTTCGTGCTAGAGGATCTAAAGCCCTCTTTTTCCTCCTAGAGTCGGATTGCAGGACTTGGGTGCTATTGACCCGGAGACAGACCACAATACCAGGGTACCTATGTGATAATCTGTCAAAAAGTGAGAAATATCTGGGGACAAAGATGTTAAACACGGAGGATAACACGGAAGGGGGAGACGACCAATTTAGAGTATGACTGCGGCCTACAGTCACCACGTAATCCAAAGTTGTCTCACTCTCACCATATGCTATTCCCGTAAAGTACAATATACACAGCACCATATAAAATAAAAAATGATTAATGCGAATAATGGAAGCAAGGGAAATGAAAGCCAAGTATGCTTACCACAATTACCAATACCTGAGTGAAGCCTCCCGGACAGGCCCCCATTTATATGTGACGGTAACGAGTTGGAAATGGTGGTCGGCAGTCTTCCAACTAGCAGGTGTCAGTGCTGGGCCACATATAATATATAAAAAAAGAAAAGGAAAAAAAAAGAGAAAAAAAAGAATGACTGCGTGATTGGTAATCTGTGGTAAGGTAGGAAATGTAAAAGACAATAATAAAAAAAATGGATTTTAATAACAATAAAAAAAACACAAATTGAAACAAATGCAAAATCTTGGCTTAATGGTAAAAAATGTCAAGTGGAAAAAAATACATAAACATGAAAATAGATTACGTTAATGGGGAGGAGAATTGACATACAAAAGTAAATAAAATATGAATGCTGGAATATATGCACTAACTATAAACCTCTATTTGACCACACAAGGTGAGTCACTTAGGAGTTCATAGCTTGCGAGCACACAATATTCTGGCTGGCAGAAACGCAAGGGACTCCAACAATAACTGGCGAGGTCTTGTGATTGGCGAAGAGCCGGAGTGGAGTGTTGGTTGGCGGCCAATGAGGAAGCTGGATGGCCGCAAGTCGCTAGTTAGGCAGTTGAAGGGTTCGGCGCGTCGACCAGGTGCAGCAGGTGCTGGAGTGGGGGGGAGGAGGGAGTTGCTGGTACGTGTGGCTACCTTAATATGTACGTTTAGCCACTACAAAACGTATCTTGTATATTGATGAGGACAGGATGAGTCGTAGAAATAGCAGGCTAAATCTCTGATAAGAGATTATCATCACATTACCTATCTAATAGTAAACAGCTAATATTTGAGTGGTATTTCAGTGTTCTACAGGAATTCCTCTGCTTAGCTCCTCATAATCGGCTTTGGATGGGTAGTGACACTTCAATAACACTCAAAATGTACATAGTAAATATATATAATATGATATAAAAACACAATATGTGTAAAATAATTATAAGTCCTACCCTGACTTGGGTTTGCACAATAATAAATGTTGACTAGGTTATACTGCCTTGTACAATGCTAGTCTACTAATAATCCTAACTATCTAGGTTGGCTAGTAATAATGAGTTAGGCTAGAGTTGTACACTAATAAGTACAATTCTAGCCTAAGAATTCTATTCTACATGGGTTGGCATAAAATGCTATAATACTACTGATGTGCAGATTCAGGATAGTGCTATGTTTTTAGTTTTTTATAATTTTGAGTTATATTGAATATATAAAGTTATTATATGTGTATGACAATTATTCTAATACTACAAAGGATTATATATATGGCAGATATTTTACTGCCGTAATTCTATATGTGTGGCAGGTATGCTGCCATGGATTCTATAAGTGGCAGATATGCTGCCGTAAATTCTATCCTAGTACCTGATAATACTAATTAATTAAGGAGTATAATGATATCAGGGATGAAAATGATTAATGAAATGTAGATAGCCTAACTTCTGGCAATATTCTACTAATTATACGGATTATGCTGTAATGCTGGGTTATCCGGTACTAAGTCGACCATAAAATATGGGCTCTGAGAACTGGTATAAATTCTTACATTAACTCTGGTTCGTTGGATCTCAAACAAGATCCGGTTCAAAGGACCATAAAATATGTGGGGAAATCTGGCTCCAGTATAATACTAAGAAAATGTATAATTATGTGAATGTAAAATAATGATAAATTCTAAGATAGCTCGAAGGACCAGAATGAGTAATTAAATGAGGAATCAATGGTTTATAGAATTATGATTATATGAATAAATACTATTAATTAAGCAATGACTGTAAATAATATAATTCTAGAGCCAGCCTCCCATGACACATTTTAGGGGGGTCTTCTATAAGATTAATCCACGTATATATTATGTATATAATCCACGTATTAATATATACGTATATATAACATATATTATGCAATAATAATTATAATATGCACACACATGGAAAATGGGTAAAATATGTAATGCAAAATACTACTGCCAAATGAAGATTAATAATGCATAACTGGCAGTATCAGATATATATATATAGATGGATATGGACTCTGAATAATAAGACACTATCTACAATAAAACTGATTATGTCTCAGCTGTGACAGGGGACGTAGATGCAGTCCACTGTACGCCAGGCTGGAAACAGTTTGAGATAGTGTCTTGGCGCACGTGAGGGTATGGCGGTCACACGCTTCCTCAGGGGTGTTGCACCATGCTACAATAATGGTAATTCCGTAATTTCCACCTCCAAAATAGTATTCACACACATATACGGCAATATCTAAATATTTGGAGGGGAAAGAACTACACTTACATGAGATTATTTTTACGCCCGCATCATAACGACATGGCACCCACATGATCTTATTTAAGAGCTCATTAAATAGAACAAATGAGGTAAAAATGCCTGCCGAACTGGTGTCCTTGATTCTGGTAAGCTGAGTCCTCAATCTGGCATCTATGGATGTACGGATGCTGGCTGGATGGGCAGATTTGTCGGACAGCTTACGGAGCACCACTTGTTGATCGCAAATATGGCGAGAGTGTCCCCTTCCTCCTTCCCCAAAGTCGCGCATGCGCAATAGCTCTCCGTGAGGATTCGATCATAAATTATATTTATTTATTAACGCTAAATAGGGAAGGGGGCGTGTATGAACACTCTTGATGATTTAGATAAATACTTTATGTGGTGATGTTTAATTATCATAGTGCACGTCAGTTAATTAGTAGACGTAGACGGCACAAATAAAACAGTACGGGCTTGGTGGTGGAAATGATGTTAGATTATGATATGGTTTACTGGAACAGCGATTAAGCTGGGTAAGGAAATTCCAGTAAACTATTGTATTCTAAAAGTAAACCTATTACTAAATAATTATTCCTAATAAAGGAAAGTAAATGGTTACATTTGTGGTATTCTACTGGTATGTGGAAATTTTATTCTTCGTGCGTGGCTGACGCAACACTACACAATTCTAGGAGAAATTATATGATGTTCCACAACCTAATACAGTAAATTCTATAATACTAATCTACGTATTAGTAGTGTTAGTAAGCTACTACGCTTAATACAGGAAATACATCCTATTGTATTAAGGATTATTTAGTGAACATTAAATGTGCATGAAGCCTAATACAGGAAATACATCCTGTTGTATTAGGGATGAGAAAAATTGTTGGAAATTTCCAACAGCCCACGATGCTTTTTATCTCCTCACCAAATGCCTATCCCTTACGAGGCTAAAATACTTTCTGAGGTGCGCCCCATCTTACGACAACCGAAAGCTTGAAGAGTACGACCTCTTACTGAAGACCATGCTGGAAAAAGTTGTTAACCTCTCCCTCAACGAACGCCAGTGGAAACAAGCCACTCTTCCTGTTAGGCTCGGTGGCTTGGGTGTCCGCACCGCCACCCAAATTGCTGTCCCAGCCTTCCTGTCTTCCTCCTCAACATCAGATGACCTGGTTAAGGAAATTCTACCTGACACCCTAGGTGATGTAGCGGGGATACAGGACCCCCACTACACGGAATGCGACACGAAATGGGGTGCCATGGCAGACCCAGCACTCAGACCAGCCATGCCGAAAGCCAAGAAACAATCCAGTTGGGTCAGCCCCATTGTAGACAAAGAAGCCACAGCTTTGCTGGAGGCAGCAACAACCCCCAGTGATCGTGCACGCCTCACAGCTCTGCTGGCCCCCCATGCAGGGGACTTCCTTTTGGCAGTCCCTATGTCTGCGACAGGCACACGTCTTGATCCGCAGGAGCTCCGTATTGCAGTCGCCCTCTGCCTTGCTGCCCCTATTCACACAGTTCATAGGTGTATTTACAGCGAGGCAGATGCTGACCAATATGGAATGCATGGCCTGCATTGTGGAAAATCTGGTGGTTGGCACACTAGACACGACGAAGTCATTGACATCATTAAAAGAAACCTTGCCTCTGCTCAGTGTCCAGTGGAGAGAGAGCCCCACAAACTACTGAACCATGACTCTGTTAGCTTTGCTGGCTGACCAGACGGAATCACAGTGCGTCCGTGGAAGGGTGGCAGACAGTTGGCATGTGACTATACTTGCGCATCCATCCTGGCAACCACATACATCACCCTGTCTGCCGGCACAGCAAGAGCCGCGGCGACACACAGAGAAAGACACAAGTCAGCCGAGTACAGGCAATTAGATCATCGGTAAAACTTCGTTCCAATAGGGTCTGAGACCCTAGGCCCATGGGGAGAGAGTGCAAGAAGGTTTCTTAAGGATCTTGGTTCCAAGCTCATTGACACCACAAGAGACCCTAGAGCGGAAAGTTTTCTCTGTCAGCGCCTCAGTGTTGCGATCCAGAGAGGGAATGCCCGCTGCATCCTCGGTTCCTGCCCGGCGTCGGAGGAGTTCGAGGAAATCTACAGCTTCTAGGAAGTGAACTTTTTCTTGTGTCCTCTTAATGTTCATTTTTTGTATAAAATCAGATATGTAACTGAATAACTTTGCATAATAAAGTGTACTCCATAAAAAAAGGGGGGTGGTAGGAGAAGCGAACACTCTCACGTATTCAGATTTAAATGGCAAGTTTTCCCCTGAATGCTCTGTCTTCCCTTCTCTGAGATTGTGGGTCCCTATAATTGCACCAGAGGTGGTAACCCCCTTATTTATATATATATGGCAAGTTTTTCCCTGAATGCTCTGTCTTCCCTTCTCTGAGATTGTGGGTCCCTATAATTGCACCAGAAGTGGTAACCCCCTTATTTATATATATATATATATATATATATATATATATATATATATATATATATATATATATATATATATATATATATATATATATATATATATATATATATATATATATATATATATATATATATATATATATATATATATATATATATATATATATATATATATATATATATTGGTAGCAGTCTTTCCTGTAGACATATATTATTAAATATGGACGAAAAAGTAAGATTAATAATTCTAACACGAATTTTCTCAATATTTCTTATGTTTCTTTTCACTGTTGATGGTAATTGAAAAATCAATTCTCCAAAATTCATTTGTATTTTTAGTCTGACGCGACACTTGAACGCGTTTCGTAATAACTTATTACATTTTCAAAGACTTTAGTTTATTCACACACAACTATAACCTGCAAACACTAAACAGAGTTTTACTATGCTATGATTTTAAACAGCTTTCATTTCATACCCGCATTTTGGGTGAGGTGATATGTTACAACAGTTTTGGATGAGGTGAAGAAAACTTTCAACACAGGACAGAACACAAAACAATGGGTATAAATTGGGTAGATTAAAGGGAAGAATGTAAGTAACTGCAGAGGGCCTATTGGCCCATATTTCTTGATGCTTCTATATTGGCGCGGAGTCTTGAAGTGGGTAGAATATAAACTATATTCTTGAAGTGGGTAGAATATAAACTATATTCTACCCACTTCAAGACTCCGCACCAATATAGAAGCATCAAGAAATATGGGCCAATAGGCCCTCTGCAGTTACTTCCATTCTTCCCTTTAATCTACCCAATTTATACCCATTGTTTTGTGTTCTGTCCTGTGTTGAAAGTTTTCTTCACCTCATCCAAAACTGTTGTAACATATCACCTCACCCAAAATGCGGGTATGAAATGAAAGCTGTTTAAAATCATAGCATAGTAAAACTCTGTTTAGTGTTTGCAGGTTATAGTTGTGTGTGAATAAACTAAAGTCTTTGAAAATGTAATAAGTTATTACGAAACGCGTTCAAGTGTCGCGTCAGACTAAAAATACAAATGAATTTTGGAGAATTGATTTTTCAATTACCATCAACAGTGAAAAGAAACATAAGAAATATTGAGAAAATTCGTGTTAGAATTATTATTCTTACTTTTTCGGTCATATTTAATAATATATATATACATATAGGTGTGCCACAGAGTAGGCCTCTCGTGCAGGCCCATCACCTCAACCACCATCCCCGAAAGCCCACAAGCAATCCAGCTGGGATGGCCCCATTGTAGACCAAGTTGCTGCAGAGTGCCTGGGTGCTGCAACAACACAACACGACATTGCTCCCCTCACAGCAGTAGCAGCCCCACATGCAGATTTCCTGTTATCAACCCCAATGTCGGCAACTGGCACGCGTCTCACACCACACGCCTACCGAATTGCTGTGGCCCTCCGCCTTGCTGCCCCAATCCACACCAGATATAGGTGTATTTGCAGCGAGGTGGTGGCTGACAAGAATGGCCACCATGGCCTACTCTGCCAAAGCACAGGGGGGATGGCACTCAAGGCACAGTGAAGTTAACGACATCATCAAGAGGAGCCTCATGACAGCTGGATGCCCAGCTGAAAGAAAGCCCCGTTACCTAATGCCCCGTAACTCTGATGCTCTTATTGGTCGCCCGGATGGTATCACAGTGAACCCCTGGAAGAACGGCAAGTATGGGATTACACGTGCGTATCAACCCTGGCTAACACCTACATTGATCTCAGTGTTGCACAACCTGGTGGCGCTGCCACCCACAGGGAAGCAGCTAAATCCCGTAAGTACAGAGAACTGGATCACCACTACAATTTTGTTCCCATTGCTTCTGAGACACTCGGCGCCTGGGGTAGAAGTGCTACGAGTTTTTTGAAGGAACTGGGTTCTAAGCTCATTGAAACAAGAAGGGACCCTAGAGCTGCCAGCTTTCTTTTCCAACGCCTCAGCGTGGCATTACAGAGGGGAAATGCACACTGCATTCAGGGTTCCTGTCTGCCATCTGAGGAGATGGAGGAACTCGACAACTTATGATAACCATCTTTGTACCCTATATGTAACTCCTTTTTTGTAACAAAGCTCAAATAAAACAAATATATATATGTGTACATACAAAAGAATGGGGGTGGTAGGAGAAGATAATATTAGTGTTCAGTGAGAAACCACAAGGTCTTCTCTGGATACTTTTAATTTTCTTCTCCGAGGCTATGGGTCCCCACAATGGCACCAGTGTGGGAACCGACCTGTGAGATTTATATATATTTAATTTATATGAATTTATATAGCATTTATATTTACGTTAATTTATATACTTCGATAGCAATTTGTATAATGTTAAGTGGACTGTATTTCTGCAATAATCTCACAAATCGATTCATACACATTAGGGGGGGGGTTATAGAATTTATATATATGCAGCCAACCAAACTACAGTATTAAACTACATATATTGTTAAACATTAAAGAGGTTCCTTATCTTATTATACAGTAGGCCTTGTTCACCAGGTAAAACTAGGATGTAGACACCAAATTTTCCTCGTGTGAGGTAGCTTCCATCACCCTGGTAACTGATGCACAAAGCATGCTTCCTCGTCTTGTACCTGTCAAGGGGCGCTAGCTTAAGCCAGAATCCTAAATGACAGCTATATCAGAGAAAACACTGTACTTGAACCATATAAAGACCAAGGCTTAATTACCTTTTTTGAGTCGATCATTCGTGTTCTAACCGGTTGCCCAATAATATCTACCTAACATTAATGGCCAAAAATGATTAGATAAACGGGTTTCGGAAAGACACCTCCCTTGTATTGATGACAGCGTGTTGATGATGGCAGACCTTTGGTTTCCATAACACTTCATCCAAGAGAATTCATAGGAGCCGAATTGCTCCACGACTCTGTGGTCTTAATAACAATAATGGCACTCCATAATACTGACGCTACTGGCCGACATTGTCCAGATATGATAGGAGCCAAATTGCTCCATGCGTCTCGGAGGCGACAACAACAATGGACCACACCCTACTCCCTACTTTGTAGAGATGTCAGTAACTGATAGAATGGTCACATTTACTCTATTTTGATATTGATAATTAAGTTAGTTAAAATAAGATGTTTTTATGATGGTAAAAGTCCAAAGACTAATGTATTTAAGAATAATTCCAACACAATAGCTGGTGTATTATAATAGTATGTGGCTATGATATCCCGTTTTCTATAGACGGAAACTCAACTACAAGTTACATTTCTATGGGTAACTTGTTTATACAACGCAGCAGCATTATCTGCAATTGTATGTAATATTAAATGGTGTCGGATTTTCCGACATAATTCCCCTGGGGCTGCTCACGGGTCGAAGTCCTATTTAGAACAGACGAACACCGATACTCCTCCTTCGAATTATTAGATTAATTTGATGTTAGTAGTTAGTAATCACACATTTGTGCGTCTGTTCGTACAGGATGGATGTCCCGTACTCAAGTTGCAGGGGTTAGAAGTCTAATGCGATTTCATGTCCCTGTTAACTCTTGAAAGGCTCAAATTCAAGCCTAAATACATATTATTTAACCCAGAAGACTGAATGTGATCAAATACTACAGTCAAGTATGATTCAGGGACTGCAGTGAGATCAGTGACATTTGATATAACTTGAAGTTTCTTCAGGTAACTGGTCACTGATATATATATACACTGAGGCCCATGGAATTCATCTTGATTAAATAATAAATGTATCAAATCAGTCGTCAGATTTATTGGGGTTTAATTTATTAATTGATTCAGAGGATTGAATAGCCCATCAATAAAGTCAAGTATGTTCTGAGACTGCAGTGGGTTCAGTGACATTGGTCGCTGTGACTTGTAGCTGTTTAGGCTACTGTTCACTGATTTGCCACTGAAGCCCATGAACTCATCTTCAGCTTTAAATGATGATATTAACATCAACCTCTGTTGCTATAGTCAGCTGTAATCTCCTTAGTATAATGCTACTGGAGAAATATAATCAGCTGACAAATTTAGATTTCTATTGGTATTGTTTATCTGCAGGCATAGGTCTCCTCAGGCTTGATACTGGGCCTGAGAGTAATTTGCCTCCTGCAGAATTTAGCATGGTTATGCCCTGATATTTAGTAGGGCTACCGATGAATCGATGGAAGTAGTCTGTCCCTACAAGGAGATCGAAGTCGGTGAGGTGATCAGACTTAATATTATCTGCCAATTTTATTCCTCTATTTCTCAGGAATTTGGCTGTTGCTCTCAGACCTTGAACTTGTAGGTCTACTGGTATTTTGTCCACCACAATGGCTTGTACTTGACAGACGTACCTGCCTAAACGTACTGATGGTTGTACCACCTGGTAGACTTGAGGTTCTGCATCTGTTATAAACCCTGAGATGTTCATTGTCGTCTGGGCTACAGGCTTTAATTGTAGATCATCTGCCAACCTTTTAGTGACAAATGTTCTCTGGGACCCTTGGTCAAACAACCCACGGGTATGGACCTTGGCCCTCTTATTCAGGATGGTAATTTGGGCAGTGGCAAAGTGTATTACCTTTAGACTTTGCCGATTGGACACTCGTTGTTTGTTGCACCTTGCAGTACTGTACTGTGGTGGGAATGCTATCTTCCACCTTGGGGTTTGGAGACGTTGTTTTGTTGTCTCTGCACAATGCTGCATGGTGCTGACCTTTGTTACACCTATTACAGGTGTGTAATTGGGTCTCACAATCGTTGATGTTATGTTTCCTGAGGCACCTCGTGCAATGTTGCAAATCTTTGAGTCGCTCAACACGGGCGTCACTATCAGGAAAATTAGGGCAGTGGTACATTGAATGTTTCTCATTGCAGAACAAACATGTTCCATAGCTTCCAGTACACTTTGGTGTCACGTTCTTGGTGACACAGTAACATAGGCTTGGAGGGTCCCACTGCATATACGCCCACACTGCCACTGTTCCACTTTGGTGTTGAATTATATTGCCTAGATTGATTTGGAGTACCTTTGGTACTCTGTGGTCTACTATTATTGGTTTCTGAGGTTTACTTGGTGGTTTTAATTTGTCATGTGTTCGTAATTGATGAACTACTGACCTTAAACCTTCAGATATTTCATTCATGGATAAGATGCTTTTATTGTAATGAGCACTCATTTGTCTCAATATGTCCCTAGGTATTTTCTCCTGGACAATTATTTTCAAGACCCACTCAGCCCCGTTTGTATCTGCTGTCAGGCTGAGGGCATTGATCATGATTCTACCTCCAGCTTGAAGACTTGGAGTGAATCAGCTGAAGCCTCCGGTGGGGGTAAATGCAACAGCTCATGAACTAAATGTGATGTTCTTACTTCTGGATCAGCATAATTATCCTTGAGGAGTTTTACTGCCAGATCATAGCCGTCATTAGTTAATCTCAGATGGGATACTACTGTTTTAGCCTCACCTGATAATTGGCCTTGCAAATAAGAGAATTTACTACTCTTTGGTAAAGATTGTTTTGGAGTCCACAAGGTCAACGAATTTGTTCCAAAATTCGTCCCAATCTTCCTCGTCTTCCCGAGAAAGTGGGTAAATTAATTGGAGGAAGCCGAGCTTCTGCTTGACTCGTATTAGATGCAACTGTTGTTGTTGTTGCTGTTGCTGCCTTGTTGGGCAATTAATTTGACGTAAGGCTGTAACGTGGCCTGAGTGTGATCTTCATAACTCGCTAGATCAACCATAATGTCGTCTATTCTGTTTCTGATAAATTGGTGTTGGCAAGTTCAGCCACATATGTTGCTATTTGGCATTTATTTGCTCAAATTTACCTGCAGCTGCTTGATAATAGCTTTCCAGGTCAGCATAATCAACTGGAGATTGTTGTGACAAATCTTCACATTTCTTGATCTGTCTTGTTAAGTGGCCTTTAAGACCTGCAAGGGTTCTTTTCATTCTCCCTGCATTATCCATACTGGCTAGTTGGTGAAGCCTTGTGGGGCTTGTACTTGGGTGCTCATAATACTGAACAAGCACTGATGGTAGCCTAGGGTAAAATTCTGCACCCACTAGGCGACAATCCTACCTCTATAGAGGTTAGCACTTAAATTAATACACATTATATATATACAATCATACACACTAATGATTTGAGTGATAATCAGTGTCATGGAAGTACCTTTAGGTTAGCTCCTCAAAATCACCCTAGATGGTATAGACACTAATTAATCACTCAATGGTGTAATGATCATAAGTAAATTATTATATATATACAACTCAACTCGAGTTGATAAAAATTACACCCAAAATAGGGTCTGCACCATTCATTAATGGTGCTAGGTTGTTTAATATAGTACCACTAGACTATGGTAATAATGGGACTAGGATGAACAATAAATAGTTCAACTATTCAATGGTAATATCCTACCCTTTGTGGGTTGGCAATTAGAAATATTGTATTGAGAACACTAGTGCAATATATATTATACACATTATTGACAATAGCCTCTCTTAAACTTCTAATATTATCAAGAAGTATTAAATATAAATTGACCTCGCGAAATTAACATCACAAAATTCGTGGATAACTCTCACGCAAATTTAACACCACGAACTCCGTGAACAATCTCGTGAGGACACAGCCACTAATTTGGCTGGCTCTTATTAGCGCTGTCATTCCACTGATAAGAACCCACCAAATCGGAGGGTTGCCGTGAAACCGCTGAGTAGGCTGAACTGGGCTTGAGGCTCCTGAGCTCGCTCGCTCGAGGCAACGCCGCCGTCTTTGACTGGTGCTGTATTGTTCACACTGCCTAGTATATTTAATGAATCTACTGGTTAATGGTTCATCCGGTACTAAATGACCAAATAATCTGTCATCCGACTCGAAGATGACCAATAATGTGGTTCATAGGACCAAAATAGTCCGTCATCCGGCTCGAAGATGACCAATTAATGTGGGAACCGACCTGTGAGATTTATATATATTAATATTATATTAATTTATATAGAATTTATATTTACATTAATTTATATACTTCGATAGCAATTTGTATAATGTTAGTGGACTGTATTTCTGCAATAATCTCACAAGTCGATTCATACACATTGGGGGGTTTATAGAATTTATATATATGCAGCCAACCAAACTACAGTATTAAACTACATATATTGTTAAACATTAAAAGGTTCCTATCTATTATACAGTAGGCCTTGTTCACCAGGTAAAACTAGGATGTAGACACCAAATTTTCCTCGTGTGAGGTAGCTTCCATCACCCTGGTAACTGATCACAAGCATGCTTCCTCGTCTTGTACCTGTCAAGGGCGCTAGCTTATCCAAAGAATCCTAAATGACAGCTATATCAGAGAAAACACTGTACTTGAACCATATAAAGACCAAGGCTTAATTACCTTTTTGAGTCGATCATTCGTGTTCTAACCGGTTGCCCAATAATATCTACCTAACTTAATGGCCAAAAATGATTAGATAACGGGTTTCGGAAAGACACCCCCTTGTATTGATGACAGCGTGTTGATGATGGCAGACCTTTGGTTTCCCATAACACTTCATCCAAGAGAATTCATAGGAGCCGAATTGCTCCACGACTCTGTGGTCTTAATAACATAATGGCACTCCATAATACTGACGCTACTGCCGACATTGTCCAGATATGATAGGAGCCAAATTGCTCCATGCGTCTCGGAGGCGACAACAACAATGGACCACACCCTACTCCTACTTTGTAGAGATGTCAGTAACTGATAGAATGGTCACATTTACTCTATTTTGATATTGATAATTAAGTTAGTTAAAATAAGATGTTTTTATGATGGTAAAAGTCCAAAGACTAATGTATTAAAGAATAATTCCAACACAATAGCTGGTGTATTATAATAGTATGTGGCTATGATATCCCGTTTTCTATAGACGGAAACTCCACTACAGTTACATTTCTATGGGTAACTTGTTTATACAACGCAGCAGCATTATCTGCAATTGTATGTAATATAAATGGTGTCGGATTTTCCGACAACCAGAGGAGGTACCCTCACAACTTTTTTATATATATAATATATATATATATATATATATATATACCTATATATATATATATATATATGCGAACAAGCTGAATGGTCCCAGGACTATATGCGAATGAAAACTCACACCCCAGAAGTGACTCGAACCCATACTCCCAGGAGCAACGCACTGGTATGTACAAGACGCCTTAAACCACTTGACCATCACGACCGGACATAATGAGGTGATAGCCGAAGCTATTTGAACCACCCCACCGCCGGCACCCGATGGTTATCTTGGCATAGCATTTACCAAATCACCCATTCTTTGGGGCACACGTGAGGAACACAAATGCGAACAAGCCTGAATGGTCCCCAGGACTATATGCGAATGAAAACTCACACCCCAGAAGTGACTCGAACCCATACTCCCAGGAGCAACGCAACTGGTATGTACAAGACGCCTTAAACCACTTGACCATCACGACCGGACATAATGAGGTGATAGCCGAAGCTATTTGAACCACCCACCGCCGGCACCCGGATGGTTATCTTGGGCATAGCATTTTACCAAATCACCTCATTCTTTGGGGCACACGTGAGGAACACAAATGCGAACAAGCCTGAATGGTCCCCAGGACTATATGCGAATGAAAACTCACACCCCAGAATGACTCGAACCCATACTCCCAGGAGCAACGCAACTGTATGTACAAGACGCCTTAAACCACTTGACCATCACGACCGGACATAATGAGGTGATAGCCGAAGCTATTTGAACCCCCACCGCCGGCACCGGATGGTTATCTTGGGCATAGCATTTTACCAAATCACCTCATTCTTTGGGGCACACGTGAGGAACACAAATGCGAACAAGCCTGAATGGTCCCCAGGACTATATGCGAATGAAAACTCACACCCCAGAAGTGACTCGAACCCATACTCCCAGGAGCAACGCAACTGGTATGTACAAGACGCCTTAAACACTTGACCATCACGACCGGACATAATGAGGTGATAGCCGAAGCTATTTGAACCACCCCACCGCGGCACCGGATGGTTATCTTGGGCATAGCATTTTACCAATCACCTCATTCTTTGGGGCACACGTGAGGAACACAAATGCGAACAAGCCTGAATTCCCCAGGACTATATGCGAATGAAAACTCACACCCCAGAAGTGACTCGAACCCATACTCCAAGATCTGGTGACACACCAAGAACACTGGTGACAGTCCATTGAGCTGGTTCACATTCCTAGACTGTTGACCCAGACCTGGTGCGTCCTAGCGTGACAGTCCACAGATCGTGCACACCAAGAACACTGGTTACAGTCCCCTAGAGCTGGAGACTCACCATACTGGTGACATCCACTAGAGCTAGTGACACACCCATGAACACTGGTGACAGTCCACCTAGAGCTGGTGACACTCCAAGATACACTGGTGACAGTCCACTAGAGCTGGTGAAACACCAAGAAACACTGGATGACAGTGCCACTAGAGCTGGGGACACACCAGAACACTGTGTGACAGTCCACTAGAGCTGGTGACACACCAAGAACACTGGGGACGTCCCACTAGAGCTGGTGACACACCAAGAACACTGGTGCAGTCAACTAAGGCTGGTGCCAGTCCACTAGAGCTAGTGACACACCAAGTACACTGCTGGTGGACAGTCCACTAGAGCTGGTGACACACCAGAACACCTGGTGACAGTGCCTAGAGCTGGTGACACATCATTAACACTGGTGCAGTCCACTAGAGCTGGTGACACATCCAGAACACTGGTGACAGCCATAGAGCTGGTGACACTCCAAGAAACACTGGTGACAGTCCACTAGGAGCGGTGTGACACTCCTAAACATGGTACCAGGCCCACTAGAGCTGGTGACACAACAAGCCACATCGGTGACAGTCCACTAGAGCTGGTGGGACACCAAGAACACTTGTTGACAGTCCACTAGAGCGGTGACACACCAAGAAACACTGGTGACGTCACTAAGTCTGGTGACAGTCCACTAGAGTGGTGACACACCAAGAAACACTGGGGACAGCCCACTCGAGCTGGTGACACACCATGAACACTGGTGGCAGTGCCACTAGAGCTGTTGACACTCCAAGAAACCACTGGTGACCAGGGCCCACTAGAGCTGGGTGACGTCCACTAGAGCTGGTGACACACCAACGCAACACTGGTGACAGTCCAGTAGAGCTGGTGACACATCAAGAACACTGGTGACAGCCCACTAGAGCTGGTAGGACATCAAGAACACTGTGACAGTCCACTAGAGCTAGATAGACACCCATGAACACTGGTGATAGTCCCACTAGAGCTGGTGACACACCAGAAGAGCTGGTGACAGCCCACTAGATCCTCCCCCCACGGTGACAGTCCACTAGAGCTGGTGACACTTCCCAAGAAACACTGGTGACAAGTCCACTAGAGCCTGGTGACAGTCCACTAGAGCTGGTGACACACACAAGACCACGGGTGACAGTCCACTAGAGCGTGGTGACACACCAGAACACTGGTGAACAGCCCATAGAGCTGGTGACACACCAAGAACACTGGTGGCAGTCCACTAGCGCTGGTGACACACCAAGAACACTGTGACAGTCCACTAGAAGCTGGTGCACACCATAAGAACACTGGTGACAGTCCACTGGAGCTGGTGACACACCAAGAAACACTGGTGACAGTCCCTATAGCTGGTGGCACACCAAGAACACTTTTGAAGGTCCACTAGAGCTGGTGGCACACCAAGAACACTGTGCCACTGCCACTAGAGCTGGTGACAGTCCACTAGGACCTAGTGACACACAAAGGAACACTGGTGACAGTCACCTAGAAGCTGGTGACAGTCCACTAGAGCTGTTGACAGTCCACTAGAGCTGGTGACATCACCGGACAGAACACTGGTGGACAGTCCACTAGAGCTGGTGACACAGTCCCAGTAGATGGCTGGCGACAGTCCACTAAGGCTGGTGACAGTCCCACTAAGAGCTGGTGACACACCAAAAACACTGGTGACCGCCCACTAGAGCTGGTGACAGTCACTAGATCTGGTGACAGTCCAAGAGAGTTGGTGACACACCAAGAACACTTTGGACAGTCCACTAGAGCTGGTGACAGGTCCAGTAGACTGGTGACAGTCCAGTAGAGCTGGTGACAGTCCACAAGAGTTGGTGACAGTCCACTAGAGCTGGTGACAAACCAAGAACACTGGTGACAGCCCACTAGAGCTGGTGACAACACCAAGAACACTGGTGACAGTCCACTAGAGCTGGTGACAGTCCACTAGAGCTGGTGACACACCATGACCACTGGTGACAGTCCACTAGAGCTGGTGACAGTCCACTAGAAATGGTGACAGTCCACTAGAGCTGGTGTGACACACCATGACCACTGGTGAGAGTCCACTGGAGCGGGTGACACTCCAAGAACACTGGTGCAGTCCACTAGAGCTGGTGACTATCCACTAGGGTTGGTGACACACCAAGAACACTGGTGACAGTCCATTAGAGCTGGTGACAGTCCACTAGAGCTGGTGACACACCAAGAACACTGGTGACAGTCCACTAGAGCTGGTGACACACCAAGAACACTGGTGACAGTCCATAGAGCTGGTGACACTCCAAGAACACTGATGACAGTCCACTAGAGCTGGTGACGTTCAATTAGAGCTGGTGACAGTCCACTGGAGCTGGTGTCACACTAAGAACACTGGTGACAGTCCACATAGAGCTGGTGACACACCAAGAACACTGGTGACAGTCAACTAGAGCTGGTGACAGTCCACTAGAGCTGGTGACATTCCACTGAACTGGTGACACACCAAAAACACTGGTGACAGTCCACTAGAGCTGGTGACACACCAGGAAACACTGGTGACAGCCCACTAGAGCTGGTGACAGCCCACTAGAGCTGGTGACACACCAAGAACACTGGTGACAGTCCACTAGAGCTGGTGACACACCAGAACACTGGTGACCGCCCACTGGAGCTTGGTGACACACCAAGAACACTGGTGACAGTCCACTAGAGGCTTGGTGACCCATTAAAACACTGGTGGCCGCCCACTAGAGACTCGGTGACACACCAAGAACACCGGTGGACAGTCCACTAGATCTGGTGACACACTAAGAACACTGGTGACCGCCCCACTAGAGCTGGTGACACACCAAGAACACCGGTGACAGTACACTAGAGCTGGTGACACACCAAAAACACTGGTGACAGTCCACTAGACTGGTGACACACTAAGAACACTGGTGACCGCCCACTGGAGCTGGTCACACACCAAAAACACTGGTGACAGTCCACTAGAGCTGGTGACACACAAAGAAACACTGGTGACAGTCCACTAGAGCTGGTGACACACTAAGAACACTGGTGACCGCCCACTGGAGCTGGTCACACACCAAAAAACCTGGTGACCGCCCACTGGAGCTGGTGACACACCATGAACACTGTAGACAGTATCCACTAGAGGTGGTGACACACCATGAACACTGGTGACAGTCCACTGGAGCTGGTGACACACCAAGAACATCTGCGACAGTCCACTAGAGCTGGTGACCACCAAGAACACTGGTGACAGCCACTGAAGCTGTGACACACCAAGAACAATGGTGACAGTTAGTGTCCGTATTGTATCATCAGCTCTAATTACATAATTTCCGTCAATTCGCAGACCCATCAATTCAACAATCTAACACTCACCAACCCATTCATCCACCATCATATACATTCTCCAGCTCATTCAAATTCATTCTCAACAACTTATTCTTCCACAAACCCATCATCTTCAACAACATATCCTTACCAAGAGAGGGTAACCGCATGGTAACCGCAGTACAACTCCAAGCCTATGGAGTTTACCCTCTCGACAGGTGGAAGATGGCCGCCCATCGCAATAGCGCCACGTCCACACCACCAGGAACAGCAGGGAGCATAGAGACACCCACACCCCTGCTGGCAAAAACGGCAACCACACCCAAACTACCGGAGCGGTCAGGCGAACGTCCTCACTCCACGGCAGCTCAGGTTGGACTCACCTCAGACGCAAGTAGCACCTCGTCATGACTGTGGCAAACAATATTGACAACAATAATAAAACAACAACAGGCCAGACCTGTCACAGAGACAGTCTTCCGTGAAACACTCACTTATCACTTAATTACGGTTAAGGTTCGTCTCTCAGGACAGAAATCAAACAATCAATTACGTTTATAAACACAATGACAGACAGATGACTAATAAATTTTCAATCAAAACAATCACAGATATTTATGTTACTTAGTAAATCCAATTACATTAACCTGTCTCCAGGACAGCCGAATCAAAACAAGTAAACTACGTTAATAACACTCTGTCAACACAGACATTCAAGCAACCAAAACAACTCAATGAAGTCAAACAACATCTTCCGAGTAATTAGCAATGTCCAACTTGACTCACGGACGTGAGTCAAGTTGGACTGTCTTTGAGTCTTTTGTGTGGTAGTCTTTGAGGTGTTGAAATACCCCGAAATTACCATCTCTTTTAAGGGTCTCTGAGTGTTTAGTGCAATGGGTTAAGGCGTACCTGTTTTGCCAGTTGCGGGTAAGGGTCTATCTGGTGCCAGTGGCTAAGGGTTCGAAGTCTCCTGGTGGGAAAGTGGTTCTAATAGTTGTAACTTCTCTTGCGTGTGTAGGCAAGTTGGGCATCAAGCATAGACACAGTGTCTATCCCATATAACAGGGACTTGATGAAAAAACGTACAATCTGACCCCTCACTTGCACTAGTTGCCCTTGGAGGTGGTAGTCTTTGAGGTGTATGAAATGCCCCCGAAATACCATCTCTTTTAAGGGTCTGAGTGTGGTGCAGTGGTGTTAGGCGTACCGTTTATGCCAGTGGTTTGAAGGCTTCTGTGCTGACTAGGGTTTCAGAGTTTCCTGGTGGGAAAGTGTTCTAAAGTTGTATAACTTCTCTTGTGGTGGTTGGGGGCAAGGTTGGACATCATATATAGATAATATATTATATATGGTCGTACCTAGTAGCCAGAACTCACTTTTTGGCCTACTATGCAGCCACGATTTGCCTAATAAGACAAGCTTTCCTGAATTAATATATTTTCCTCTAATTTTTTCTATGAAAAGATAAAGCTACCCCATTTCATTATGTCTGCGGTCAAGTTTTTTTCATTGGAGGTAAATATTAACTTAATTATATGACCGAACCTACCCACCCTACCTACCTAACCTAACCTATCTTTATAGGTTAGGTTAAATTAGGTAGCCGAAAAAGTTAGGTTAGGTTAGGTTAGGTAGGTTAGGTAGTCGAAAAACAATTAATTCATGAAAAACTGGGCCCTATTAGGCAAATCGGGCCTTGCATAGTAGGCTGACAAGGGCGTTCTGGGCTAATAGGTAACGACATATATATATATAATATCATAGAATATAATATATATATATATATATATATATATATTATATATATATATATATATAATATATATATATCATATAATATATACATTATATATAGAGATATGATATAATATTATATATATATATTCATATTATATATATATATATATATATATGATATATTGGTGTCTACTGGCCGCAGGTTTTGCTTTTACACATGTCTCATTGAATACGACCGGGCATATTCTGTATTACTATCTTCTGATTTAGGCCGTCTATCCCTCTCACGATTTTCTTAGCATCAGGTCTAGCTGAAATAGGAGTTCTCCAAAACTATTTTTCGTAATTTCTGGGTGAAGACAAGATGTGGATTCATATAGAATGTATACAACTTATTTAAACAATTTGCATACGTTTCGAACCTCCATGGGTTCATTCTCAAGTGATGAGGAAATGTTCCATGTGGTTTGATTTATATACCCGCACTGGGTCAGGTGATAAGACATACCTTTTCACCTTTATTATTTATTTCACCGTGTATCTCGATACACTCGATACACTACAGCCTGAAATCCCGAATGCAATTGTTGACTACTGGCGGGACACGGGCACATGGATAAGGCTCGTTACGATAGGAATCACTGTTCACCAACGTACCGTGGATGAAACAATCGGGATGAAGTGGACCGAGTGTATCGGTCCCGGCCTGTACTCCTCTTGCCATCCAGAAAATATCCGAGAAACTACTCAAGCTTTACTAAAGAGGCACCCTTCTGTGACCCGATGGGCACATGTATAAGCAGTAGATGGGGTCGCCATGGGTTCTCCCCTAGGGTCCTGTTTGCAAACTCTACATGGGTACTATCGAGAAAAAAGTCTTAGTCGACTTGAACTTGAAACGCGCCATATACTGCAGGTATGTTGACGACATTTTTACACAGGTACCTGAGTTCAGACATCTGCAGGAGCTGAAGGAGGCTTTGAGCGAAATCTGTGTTCGTTTCACTTACGAGATGAGGAAGGATGGGAAGCTGCCCTTTAGATGTAACAGTCATGGAAAGGAGCGGAGGTTTCCACACTGCAGTCTACACTAAGGAAACAAACATAGGAATGTGCCTAAATGCCAACAGTGACTGCCCAGAAGGTACAAGAGGAGTGTTGTTAACGCTTATGTGCACCGTGCTCTCAGCCACGCTCAGAATGGAAGCAAGTGTGACGAAAACTCTGTAGGGTAAGGCAGGTCCTAGTCAACAAGGCTTCTCCAATGGTTTCATTGAAGACATCATAAGAAGGAAAGTAAAACGCCACACACCTCTGAAGAGACAACTAATACAACACCTATACCCCCTATTGACTATTTACGGAACTTCTTCTCCACAGCTCATAAAACGGAGGAAAGGGTCCTGAAAGTATTTAAATAGAAATGTTATCCCCTCAGACAAAATCAGAAATACAACTAGATTACTATAAAACAAAAAAACAGCCAGCCTACTCATGAGAAACTCTCAGACACGGAGCAGAACGCCTAAAAGAGACAAACGTCGTCTATGCCTTAAATGTCTTGGGGACTGTAAGCCTCAAAAACTCAGTATAAGGCAAGACAACAACCATCTCTTTCCAGGCGTTTACGATGCATAAGCAACAGGGCTCCATTAAGGAACATATATCTCTTCCCACAACCAAACCATCACCAGAGAAATCTTAAACACAACACAAAATCATGATAGTACAGCGAAGCAGGCGGCGACATCTGCGAGGCACTACACATCAAGAAGTCAACACCAGCAATCAACAGCAATTATGCACAACTTATCTACCCACCATTCAAGACCCCGCTCCAATATAGAACATCAAGAAATATGGCCCAATAGGCCTTCGCAGTTCTTCATTTACCTCCATACCCAATATCTTATTCCTGTTTTGTGTGTTGTTTTTGTTGAAAGTTTGTTCACCCATTATGTTGTAACATCACCTCACCCAAAGGGTATAAGACATGCTGTTTCATGCTCAGTAAGTTGTGTTGGATAAACTAAAGTCTTTGAAAATGTAATAGTTTTACGAAACGCGTTCAAGTGTCGCGTCAGACTAGAAATAAAAATGAATTTTGGAGAATTGATTTTTCATTACCGTCATCAGTAAAAAGAAAACATAAGGAAAATGAGAAAATTCGTGTTAGAATTTAATCTTACTTTTTCGGTTCATACAGTAATATACTAATATAGATATATATATATGATGAAAACTCACCCCCCCGAAAAGTGATCGGAACCCATACTCCCAGGAGCAACGCAACTGGTATGTACAGACGCCTTAAACCACTTAGACCATGCACGACCGGACATATGAGGTGATAGCCGAAGCTCATTTTGAACCACCCCACCGCCGGGCACCCCCGGATGGTTTATCTTGGGCATCGCATTATTACCAAATCACCTCATTTCTTTGGGGCACACTGTGGAGGAACACAAATGCGAACAAGCCTGAATGTTGATCCCCAGGACTATATGCGAATGAAAAACTCACACCCCAGAAGTGACTCTAACTCATTTGAAAGAATGAGGTGATTTTGTAAACTGCTATGCCCACGATACCCATCCGGGGGCCGGCGGTGGGGTGGTTCAAATAGCTTTCGGCTATCACCTCATTATGTCCGGTCGTTGTGGTGATGTCAAGTGGTTTCGTGCGTCTTGTACATACCAGTTGCGTTGCTCCTG
>WNGS01161597.1:0-16087 GCA_020271785.1 Procambarus virginalis | reverse complement strand
TCTCGATAGTACCCATGTAGAAGGTTCGCAAACAGGACACCTAGGGGAGAACCCATGGCGACCCCATCTACTGCTTATACATGTGCCCATCCGGGTTCAAGAAGGGTGCCTCTTAGTACAAGCTGAGTAGTTTCCTGAGGATATTTTCTGGTATGTCAAGAGGAGTACAGGCCGGATCAGGATACACTCGGTCCACTATCATCCCGATTGTTTCTCCACCGTACGTTGGTGAACATGATTCTAGTCTAACGAGGGCACTTATTCTGTGGCCCGTGTTCCCCGCAGTAAATCAACAAATTCCTTCAGAGCTTCAGGCTGAAGGCGCGAGGGACTAAGGAGTCAGTAAGCCGTTGAGCTATTTCGCCAGTCTGTACGTGGGATGATACATTAAGGATGATACATTCGTATCATCCTTTGCAGATGACACTAGGATCTTCATGAGAGTAGGCAACATAGAGGACACGGCGAACCTCCAGTCAGATGTAGATCAGGTCGTTCTATGGGCTACAGAAATAATATGGTGTACGAAGAAAGTTCAGCTCATGCGCTATGGAAAAAATGAAAATATAAAAACGGAAACCGTACAAACCAGCAAATCATAACATGAACGAAAAGGCAATGTAAAGGACTTTGGTGTACTCATGTCGGAAGTACCTTACCTTTAAAGAACACACTAAAGTAGCCGTCACAACTGCAAGAAAATAAGGTTGATACACAAATTTCACACAAGATATGCTATATCCGATGATACACTTTTCAAAACGCTTTGTCTCTATAGTGGAGTACTCATGACACATGACAGCCCCTTTCATGCTGTGAAATCTGACCTGGGTAGCTCAGAGATCCTTTACTGCTAGAATCCACTCGGTAAACATCTAAACTATTGGTACGACTAAAGAGCCTAAATCTGTATTCCCTTGAGCGCAGGCGGGGAGATAATAATATTTACCTGAAAATATTAGAGGTGCTGGTCGCCAAACCTAACCTCACAAGAAATAAACATCACATGATGACAGGACTGGCAGGAGTGCAGAATACCTCGTGAAAATGCAGAGGTGAACTGGTACTCTTGAGAGAGAAGCTCTATAACATCAGGGCCCGAGCTGTTTCACGACTTCCACTACAACATAAGGGCATACTGGCAAAACCCTCCCAGTGTTCAAGAGAGAACTGGATTAAGCACCTCCAATAGATACCTGATCAACCAGGCTGGATCATATGTCAGGCTGCGAAGAGCCCGCCAACAGCTGGTTGATCAGTCCAGCAACAGGAGGCCTGGTCGTGACCAGGCCGCGGGGGACGATAAGCCCGGACGCACCTCAAGGTATCCTCAAGGTAAGGTGGTGTGTGGTTCTGGTGATATTGGTCCGAATGGGTTCCAGGCTTAGTGCTTGACATTTCCATACGCACTATCCAGGTTTATATTCCCCAAAATCTATTGGCAGGTGGAGTCCGGATTTCTTGGCATTCACGTTTCAATCAATTTGTGACCTCTGTTTTCAACTTCGGCTGATTTAGTGTTTCTTACTCTTTGGAATTTAGTTTGGTCAGAGAGTATGAGTTCATTTTCGCCAGAATTCGTCTTTCTTAAGGATATTATATGGCGACTTCTCCTACAATATCTCTTGTTTCAGCCTTAGCTGCACGCTTTGAGCTCGGGGTCAGTATGGTGCACCTGTAGTTGCCTCGGTTTTTCCTCCTTCGCAATAAGTCTGCTTTTAAGGTGGCTTTGGTGGTGACTTCTTTTGTGCTTCGAGTCAAATATGTCGTCCAACAGCGTCTCCAACTCCACTTCCGGGCCACTCACTGGTTGGACATAAGTGGACAGTTTAATCCCAGATTAGGAGAGTGACTGGTCCTCAGGAGGATGATTCATGCAAGGTTCAGGAAGCCGTCTCGGGGTCGTGGAATATATATATTATATATTATGATATATGATATATATTACTATATATATATATATATATATACTATAATATATATATATATATATTATAAATCTCTATATAATGTTTATTATATATATATATATATTAGTATATATATATATATATAATATAATATATATATATTATATAATTATATTAGATTTTATATATATATATATACTAGGATATATATGATCGATGTTCCCTTCGGGAATCTTAATTTTAAGATAAATAGGAAAACAAGAGATATACTGAGCATCTTGTTTCAGATTCTTTACTAAAAAGTCTTAGTCGACTTGAACTTGAAACCGGCCATATACTGCAGGTATGTTGACGACATTTTACACAGGTACCTGATGTCAGACATCTGCAGGAGCTGAAGGAGGCGTTTGAGCAGAATTCTGTGTTGCGTTTCACTTACGAGATGGAGAAGGATGGGAAGCTGCCCTTTCTAGATGTAACAGTCATGGAAAGGAGCGGAGGTTTCCACACTGCAGTCTACACTAAGGAAAAAACATAGGAATGTGCCTAAATGCCAACAGTGACTGCCCAGACAGGTACAAGAGGAGTGTTGTTAACGCTTATGTCGACCGTGCTCTCAGCCACAGCTCAGAATGGAAGCAAGTTGACGAAGAACTCTGTAGGGTAAGGCAGGTCCTAGTCAACAATGGCTTCTCCAATGGTTTCATTGAAGACATCATAAGAAGGAAAGTGAAACGCCATGCAACCTCTGAAGAGACAACTAATACAACACCTATACCCCCCTATTCGACTATTTTACGGGAACTTCTTCTCCACAGCTCATAAAACGGAGGAAAGGGTCCTGAAAGATATTTTTAATAGAAATGTTATCCCTCCAGACAAAAATCAGAAGATACAACTAACGATTTACTATAAAACCAAAAAAACGGCCAGCCTACTCATGAGAAACTCTCCAGACACGGAGCAGAACGCTGTAAAAGAGACAAACGTCGTCTATGCCTTCAAATGCCCTCTTGGGGACTGTAAGCCTCAAAAAACTCAGTATACAGGCAAGACAACAACATCTCTTTCCAGGCGTTTAACGATGCATAAGCAACAGGGCTCCATTAAGGAACATATATTCTCTTCCCACAACCAAACCATCACCAGAGAAATCTTAGCAAACAACACAGAAATCATTGATAGATACAGCGACAGCAGGCGGCTTGACATCTGCGAGGCACTACACATCAAGAAGTCAACACCAGCAATCAACAGCCAATTAACGCACAACTGTATTCTACCCACTTCAAGACTCCGCTCCAATATAGAAACATCAAGAAATATGGGCCAATAGGCCTTCTGCAGTTCTATCTTTACCCAACTTCTGCAAATCTATACCCATTGTTCCGTGTTATGTGTTTTGTTGAAAGTTTGTTTTTCACCCCATTATTGTATTACATCACCTCACCCAAATGTAGGTATAAGACCCAATGCTGTTTCAGTCATAAAGTTGTGTGTGGATAAACTAAAGTCTTTGAAAATGTAATAAGTTTTACGAAACGCGCTCAAGTGTCGCGTCAGACTAGAAATAAAAATGAATTTTGGAGAATTGATTTTTCATTTACCGTCACCAGTAAAAAGAAACATAAGGAAAATCGAGAAAATTCGTGTTAGAATTATTAATCTTACTTTTTCGGTCATATTTAATAATATATCTCTACAGGAAAGACTGCTTCAAAAATATACTAATATATATATATATATATATATATATATATATATATATATATATATATATATATATATATATATATATATATATATATATATATATATATATATATGCAATTGACGATCACAAAACACTGATCATTTTATGCAGAAAATCCACAGAGAAAAATGAAAGGAGGTGAACGTTTCGGCTCGTTAGAGCCTTTGTCAACACCAGACTGACAAGAGGAGAAGGGAAGGGGGAGGATATATAGGCCGACACCTGACCAACCCAACCCTAGGGAAAGAATTAACCAGAGACAGGTATAGCTTAGCTTGGAATGGTCAAAGAGGATTAAGCGGTCAGAGAAATATATGAATGTTTATTATGTGTCATGTGTATAGCCCACTCGATACTACGCCTCCCCCTCAACCGACCCCATCCCCCCCGCACCTCACTACCTGAGCTGATCCGACCCTCGCCCCACCGGCCTCCACACCCAACCGCGGCCTCCACACCTAGTCGCGGCCTCCACACCCAGCTGATGCCTCCACACCCAGTTGATGCCTCCACACCCAGTTGATGCCTGCACACCCAGTTGATGCCTCCACACCCAGCCGTGGCCTCAACACCCAGTTGATGCCTCAACACCCAGCCGCGGCCTCCACACCCAGTTGATACCTCCACACCCAGCCGTGGCCTCCACACCCAGCCGTGGCCTCCACACCCAGCCGTGGCCTCCACACCCAGCTGTGGCCTCCACACCCAGTTGATGCCTCCACACCCAGCCGCGGCCTCCACACGCAGTTGATGCCTCCACACCCAGTTGATGCCTCCACACCCAGTTGATGCCACTACACCCAGTTGCTGGCTCAGCGCCCAGTTGATGCCGCTACACCCAGTTGCTGGCTCCACACCCAGTTGATGCCGCTACACCCAGTTGCTGGCTCAACACCAAGTTGATGCCCCTACACCCAGTTGCTGGCTTCACACCCAGTTGATGCCTCTACACCCAGTTGCTGGCTCCACACCCAGTTGCTGGCTCCACACCCAGTTGCTTTCTCCATTCCCAGTTGATGCCTCCACACCCAGTGGCTGGCAGTTGCTTGACCACAACCCAGTGTGTTTGCCCCCTCTATAGAACAATGCACAGTTTAACTCTCCCAATCGAGTTGAAATGGAAGGGATTTCAGCGGTCGGGCAGGACTCCACAAGCCTTGAGGTGCCAACAACTACTCCTAAAAGAGGTATTTGTCGAGTATGCAACAAAAACACCGCCATAAACTCCAACGGTGGTGTCATCCGCTTTCACACCGTCAACGAGGTAAAATGCAGTGGTTCCCAACAGCTTCCAAAGGGAAGCAATGGCCAGCTGCCATTAACAGTTAGGGAAGAGACTCCCATTAACCTAATCTCATCTGTAAACATCACCCAAGCGTTCATAGCGACGTCTGCTAGAACATTACCACACATCCCAAAAGCAGCCCGCCCAAATGCAGCAGCCAAACTCTGTAATCGTCTGAAAAGGGTCAATGATACCATGGAAAACATTCAAGCGTGGCATAATGTCCTTCTGTTTGGCAATGTATGCCTCACCGTCCCTCCAAGGAGGGACAAATCACTTGCTTCCTCGGTCCTGAGGGCGATAAATGAATACCCAAAGGGGGGATAACCTAGTTCGCTTGCCTCCCCGAGCAAAACACACCCACCGCAGAAATGGTAACAGCAACATTCTGGAAATCTACAAAATCAGAGCACAAATCACCAAGAAAATTGAAGAGGGAAATACCGCAAGTGCTATTAGAGTCCTCACCAGTGACGAGAAAATTGCTCCTCGAAACTCAGCCACAGCACGGGCCTTGCAAAGCAAGCACCCACCCAGAGCCCCTCAAGGCAACAACATCATTCCGCCATCAGCCGACACCATTTCAGACCTATTAACCTTTGGTGAATCTGAGGTCAACAAAGCAGCCCTTTCTTTTCCACCTGAGTCAGCAGGCTGCTTTACAGGGTTAAAGCCTCAACACATGAAGCAAATGTTAAATCCCGCAATTGGTGATGCTGCACAAGATCTTCTTATGGAACTCACAAGGTTCATCAACATGTGCCTGGCTGGTGAAATACCTGAGATCATCAGGCCCCTCTTTTTTGGTGCCTCCCTCTGTGCTCTCAAAAAGAAGAATGAAGCAATCAGGCCAATCGCTGTTGGCAATGCTCTCCGACGCCTGATTGTCATGGCTGCTATGAGGGTTGTCAGCCAGCAAGCGGCTGAATTGCTGAAACCAATCCAGCTAGGATTTGGAATCCCCCAAGGCTGTGAAGCGGCTGCCCATGCAGCACGAGCATACATCACCAACATTTCTGATGAAAAGGTCCTGCTCAAACTGGACTTTAAGAATGCCTTCAACATGGTCAGAAGAGATGCAGTACTTTGTGCCGTACATCGCCATTTCCGGTCTCTCTACCCGTTCATACTATCGTGCTACAGTGGTGAGTCAAAATTGTTCTTTGGTGAACATGAAATCAGATCATGTGAAGGTGTTCAGCAAGGTGATCCTCTTGCTCCCCTTCTTTTCTGCTTAGTCTTAAAAGAAATCGCCGAAAGCTTGTCCAGCGAGTTCAACATCTGGTTTTTGGATGATGCTACTATAGCTGGCACCGTAGACCACCTCTTTGCAGATATCAGGAAAATAAGGGAGCAAGAAGTAAGCCTGGGTCTCGTCCTGAACCCTTCCAAGTGTGAAGTAGTCTCCTCCAACCCAGACATCGTAGCTAGAATAAGGTCTGCCTTGCCTGGAGCCCATGTCATTAGGGCCGAGAACAGCACCCTCCTTGAAGCCCCCTTTCGGGTCTAGCGCCATTGAGGAGATCCTTAACAAGAAAATCGCAGACCTTAGGAGGATGGGTGACAGAACAGGTGACATCGATGTCCATGTGGGGAAATCTGGCTCCAGTATAATACTAAGAAAATGTATAATTATGTGAATGTAAAATAATGATAAATTCTAAGATAGCTCGAAGGACCAGAATGAGTAATTAAATGAGGAATCAATGGTTTATAGATTTATGATTATATGAATAAATTCTATTAATTAGGCAATGACTGTAAATAATATAATTCTAGAGCCAGCCTCCCATGACCCAATTTGGGGGGGTCTTCTATAAGATTAATCCATGTAGAACATATATTATGCAATAATAATAATTATAATATGCACATGCATGGATAATGGGTAAAATATGTAATGCAAAATACTACTGCCAAATGAAGATTAATAATGCATAACTGGCAGTATCAGATATATATATATAGATGGATATGGACTCTGAATAATAAGACACTATCTACAATAAAACTGATTATGTCTCAGCTGTGACAGGGGACGTAGATGCAGTCCACTGTACGCCAGGCTGGAAACAGTTTGAGATAGTGTCTTGGCGCACGTGAGGGTATGGCGGTCACACGCTTCCTCAGGGGTGTTGCACCATGCTACAATAATGGTAATTCCGTAATTTCCACCTCCAAAATAGTATTTGCACACATATACGGCAATATCTAAATATTTGGAGGGAAAAGAACTACACTTACATGAGATTATTTTTACGCCCGCATCATAACGACATGGCACCTACATGATCTTATTTAAGAGCTCATTAAATAGAACAAATGAGGTAAAAATGCCTGCCGAACTGGTGTCCTTCATTCTGGTAAGCTGAGTCCTCAATCTGGCATCTATGGATGTACGGATGCTGGCTGGATGGGCAGATTTGTCGGACAGCTTACGGAGCACCACTTGTTGATCGCAAATATGGCGAGAGTGTCCCCTTCCTCCTTCCCCAAAGTCGCGCATGCGCAATAGCTCTCCGTGAGGATTCGATCATAAATTATATTTATTTATTAACGCTAAATAGGGGAGGGGGCGTGTATGAACACTCTTGATGATTTAGATAAATACTTTATGTGGTGATGTTTAATTATCATAGTGCACATCAGTTAATTAGTAGACGTAGACGGCACAAATAAAACAGTACGGGCTTGGTGGTGGAAATGATGTTAGATTATGATATGGTTTACTGGAACAGCGATTAAGCTGGGTAAGGAAATTCCAGTAAACTATTGTATTCTAAAAGTAAACCTATTACTAAATAATTATTCCTAATAAAGGAAAGTAAATGGTTACATTTGTGGTATTCTACTGGTATGTGGAAATTTTATTCTCCGTGCGTGGCTGACGCAACACTACACAATTCTAGGAGAAAATATATGATGTTCCACAACCTAATACAGTAAATTCTATAATACTAATCTACGTATTAGTAGTGTTAGTAAACTACTACGCTTAATACAGGAAATACATCCTATTGTATTAAGGATTATTAAGTGAACATTAAATGTGCATGAAGCCTAATACAGGAAATACATCCTGTTGTATTAGGGATGAGAAAAATTGTTGGAAATTTCCAACATAATTCCGGGGCGGGAAATTACGGGTCGTAGTTCAATGTTAAGTACTAACGTACCTATTCTCTTTCCCTGAAATTACATTCTTATATGTTAGTAGGTTAGTATGTACATAATGAATGTCCCGGATCTGTGTGACAGGTATGATCTGTTATCACGGGTACATCTATGTAATGATTAATTATTCTATATGTCTCTTTGAAATCAAGGAGATACTGAATCTACAGTGAGATCAGTGTCCAGGGTCGCAGTGACATGTAACTGGATGAGTTACTAGACACTAACTGATCACTGCAGACTCACAAATCTCCTCAACATCAAATGAGAAATTCTAAGTATTTATACAAGATTAAATTTAGCCTAATATGTAGTTCTTGCTGCACAAAGTAATTTAGGCTATGTAATGATAATAACTAAATTCCTAACCTAGCTAAATTCTAGATAAAGTAGAGAACTGAGTATATGAGCATCAGTCTCTATAAATGTAGTCTGTGGTATGCTATAGTGAGTACAGATTTAACTTGCACTCAGCTGACCCTAACTAATGTCCCTAATCTACCTAAGTAGAGGGTAAATGCGAATTATATACATTAGGTTACAGTGCTATAACTTCTCTGGAAGTATAACTAAACACATATAGCAACCTAAAGATTCTAAATGAGTATTAAACCTGCTCGGTTTATATACACTAAGTTACAGTACTATAACTCTCTGGAGCTATAATTAAGTACATGATAACTTATATGAAGACTGAATGTGGTCAATTATTACTGTCGAGAATAGTTCTGGGTCTACAGTGAGTCAATGACATTTGTCGCGGTGACCTGCAACCAATTCTTAGGCTACTAGTCACTGATTTATCCACTGAGATCCATAGAAACTAACTCGGCTAGCACTAATTGTACAGACTCAATCTGGAAAAAGATAAGATGAGTGTATTCTATTATGAGAAACAATTTGTTTCACTTCTAATAGTCTTCTGGTAAATGTTCACTTACAGGCTGTTGCAAAGTTCAATTTTGCTTGTGCTAAGATACTTCTCCAAACTGTCTCTAAGATGCTTGTGGGCAGAGACAAGAAAGCAGAAGGAGCTCAAACAAAACTGATACAACCCTGCAGGTGTATCATATTAAATGGATTAATAAATCCTAGTCCAGACGACTTGATATAAATGCAGTCTTCTCTGGAAGACTTACCTAAGGTATGATAAATATGATAAGATGTTATGAAATGCTATGAAGACTGAATGTGGTCAATTATTACTGTCGAGAATAGTTCTGGGTCTACAGTGGGATCAATGGTATTTGTCGCGGTGACCTGTAGCCAATTCTTAGGCTACTGACCACTGATTAATCCACTGAGATCTATAGAAACTAACTCGGCTAGTACTAATTGTACCCGACTCAATCTGGAATTAATGTTTGTTGTCAGCTGGCATAGGCTTCTTCAGGTTCAAGACTCTACCTGTAAGTAAGTAGCCTCCTGCTGAATTCAACAAGTTCATTCCATGCTGGCTTGTAGTTCTAGTAATGAACTGATAATAATGGTCTGCCCCTACTAATAGATCTACATTGGTGAGGTGGTCAGACTTTATCTTGGTGTCAGCCAAATTGATTCTATTTTTCTGTAAAATTTCGGCTGTGTCCCTTAGACCTTTGACATTCATGTCAAGAGGGATGTGATTAACTACTATGGCCTTAACAGGTCGGACATAACCGCCTAGGCGTACTAGTGGTTGTACTACTTCAAATTCTTGAGGTCCAGTATCTGCTAGGAATCCTGATATGTTCAATGTCACCTTACACAAGGGTTTAAGTTTCAGCTGGTTAGCTGCTTGTTGAGTGATAAACGTTCTCTGGGATCCCTGGTCGAATAGACCTCTTGTAGTGATTCTAGAATTCTTACTATTTAATTGTAGTTGTGCAGTAGGTAATACGGCATTATTACGAGACTTGGTGTTAAGCACCTTAACCTCCTGTCGCACCTTACAACACTGCACAATGGTGGAAGTATCCTGTTCCACCTGGAGTTTTGTTGATTTTGGCCTATCAACTCCACACAATGCTGAATGATGTTGATCCTGGTGGCACCTGTTACATATGTGTAATGGGGTGGTGCATGTATTAGGATCGTGTTGCAACAAGCACCTGGTGCACTTGTGCAATTCCTTGAGGCGCTTTATCCTAGAAACGCGATCAGGAAAGTTTTGACACTGATAAATAGTATGACTCTCTTGGCAAAAGAGACAGCATCTCCTTCCTGTAGTAGATGTAGGGGTCACTAACTTGGGTGACTTATGGACTATAGGTTTAGAAGGGCTGATAGTGTAGGTACCTACTGTCGTATTCTTCCATCTTGGAGTGGAAGTAGTGGTTTTAGATTTATTAGGCTGTTTGGAGGTACCTTTGGATTTGACTAGTTTATCAGTGGTTGATTTGTCAGTGTCAGGTATTATTTTCTCATGAGCTCTCAGTCGATTAACTGTTATCCTTAATCCCTCGAAAATTTCATCTAAGGACAGGATATCTGTTCTATAATGGGAACAGATGGATGCTAGGATCTCCTTAGGAAACTTACTCTGTATTTCTAATTTCAATACCCACTCTGCTTTAGGTACATCTGCTTTGACACCTAGAGCTTTAATTAGAGACTCTACCTGGAGCCTAAATTCTTGTAGAGCTTCAGGGGTGGTATCTGGTGTAGGTATCGCTCTTAACTTATAATAAAGATTAGCAATAGCAATTTCTTTATTGCTGTAATTAACTTCTAGTAACTGAATAGCAGTATCGTAGTCCTCATCACTAGGAACTAGGTGTTCGACAACTGCCTTTGCTTCACCCTCTAGGGTACTTTGCAAATAAAGGAATTTATTAGGTTTGCTAATAGATTTCTTGGAGTTTACTAAGGAGTCGAATGTTTTCCAGTAGCATTCAAAATTCTCATCATCTCTACCGTGGAAGTGAAGGAGATCAATTGTAGGAAGACGAACTTCCTGGAGTGTTTCCTGTTTATTGGTTTCACGCGTGGTTAGAGCATTTTGAGAAACTGAGTCGCTCTGCAATTTTTCTAGAGCTTGTGCTAATATATTTAGATGATCTTGGGTACCCTCCTCAAATTTCTCCATCTCGGCATGAAAGGTATCTAGCTGATCCGGCTCAGCATTCTGTTGCATAAGGACTCTGAGATAGTCATCTGCAGCTTCATTAGTTCTTTGCAACTTTTACTTGGCCGTCTCTATGAGATTTTTTAATACTTTGGCTGTGGCACCTGATTGTACCACCTGATCACACTTATTCAACTGTCTAGTCACATGACCTTTGTGACTAGTGTATGATCTAAAATATAATAAGCAATTGCTGGACATTTCTTCTGGTGCACTGCCTGTGGATGTTGGCTTAGTTGGTGCCATGGCTTGGTAATGTAAATAACTGGGGTACTGATTCATATGTACGTGGAACCAGTACGATTATTAATAGCCTAATATCTGATTCTATAATTAGGCTATGTGAATCCTACCTCACGTAGAGGTTAGCTTACTGTGACGGTAACGAGTTGGAAATGGTGGTCGGCAGTCTTCCAACTAGCAGGTGTCAGTGCTGGGCCACATATAATATATAAAAAAAAGAAAAGGAAAAAAAAAGAGAAAAAAAAGAATGACTGCGTGATTGGTAATCTGTGGTAAGGTAGGAAATGTAAAAGACAATAATAAAAAAAATGGATTTTAATAACAATAAAAAAACACAAATTGAAACAAATACAAAATCTTGGCTTAATGGTAAAAAATGTCAAGTGGAAAAAAATACATAAACATGAAAATAGATTACGTTTATGGGGAGGAGAATTGACATACAAAAGTAAATAAAATATGAATGCTGGAATATATGCACTAACTATAAACCTCTATTTGACCACACAAGGTGAGTCACTTAGGAGTTCATAGCTTGCGAGCACACAATATTCTGGCTGGCAGAAACGCAAGGGACTCCAACAATAACTGGCGAGGTCTTGTGATTGGCGAAGAGCCGGAGTGGAGTGTTGGTTGGCGGCCAATGAGGAAGCTGGATGGCCGCAAGTCGCTAGTTAGGCAGTTGAAGGGTTCGGCGCATCGACCAGGTGCAGCAGGTGCTGGAGTGGGGGGGAGGAGGGAGTTGCTGGTACGTGTGGCTACCTTAATATGTACGTTTAGCCACTACAAAACGTATCTTGTATATTGATGAGGACAGGATGAGTCATAGAAATAGCAGGCTAAATCTCTGATAAGAGATTATCGTCACAACTCTCCCCCGAAGCCTGCTGTTTTGGGTGAATCATGTCCACTGGAGGTAGAGTGGGAGGTGGAGCTGCTTCTACTTCATGCACTCTGGAGAGGGCGTCAGCGATGATGTTATCAGGCCCCTTGATGTAGCAGATCTTTAAATTGAAGCCTTGAAGATATAAAGCCCATCGCAGCAGACGTTGGTTATTAAATTGGGCTTGATGTAAGAATCTTAGAGGGTTGTGGTCCGAATAGATGGTAGTGGACCTAGCACCGTGCAGATATGGTGCAAAGTGTTGTAAGCTCAGGACGATGGACAGGAGTTCCTTCTCTATAGTACTGTAGTTCTTCTGATGAGGCTTCAACTTGCAACTGTAGTAGCTGACAGGTAGAACCTCCTCGCCTCGCTGCTGCATTAAGACACTTCCGATGCCGGTACCACTGGCGTCGACATGGAGGATGAAAGGCTTCTTGATATCTGGTGAGGCGAGAATGGGATTAGAACAGAGGAGGAATTTGAGTTGTTCGAATGCAACGGTTTGCTCTCTGGTCCAATTATACCGTTGCTTGGGACTGGTTAAGGTGATTAATGGGGTTGCAACAGTGCTAAAATTCTTCAAAACCTACGGTAATAGGAAGCAAGACCAAGGAAGCGCAGGAGCTGCTTCCTGGTAGTAGGCTGTGGATACTGTTGGATTGCTTGAATGTGAATGTTTAACGGAGCCAGGCTGCCACTCCCTATAACATGACCCAGGTACCGCACTTTACCTTTCGCGAAGGTGGACTTGCCCAAATTGATGGTGAGGCCGGCTTTCAGGAGCTTGTAGAACAATCGTTGTAGCTGGAGCAGGTGTTCGCTCCAGGTGTTGGATGCTACCACGATGTCGTCCAAATAGGCGTAGGTGTTTTCCAAGCCCTGGATGACGCGGTTGACAGCTCTCTGAAAGGTGGCTGGGGCATTGCAGAGTCCAAAGGGAAGGCGATTGTACCTGTAGAGACCAAACGGGGTTATAAAGGCGGACAGTACCTTAGCTCGCTCCGTTAAACTCACCTGGTAGTAGCCCTTTAGTAGGTCTACCTGAGACAGGTAGCGGGCATTACCAATGGCATCCAGAATGTCGTCTACCCTGGGTATTGGGTAGGCGTCCTTCACTGTGACCTGGTTCAACTTCCTATAATCCGTACACAGACGGATTTTGCCGTGAGGTTTGGGTACCAGGATGCATGGTGAGGCCCAGGGGGACTCACAGGGGGTAGCCAGTCCATGGTCCAAGAGATACTGTACCTCAGCCCGCATGACTTCCGTTTTGCTCGGGCTGATTCGGTAGAATGGTTGGCGAATCGGCTGGGTGTCAGGTAGCAGTTGGATGTCGTGCCGAGTTACAGTACACTCTTGGGGGTCATCTCGAAACAACTCTTGATATTCTCTGACGAGTTTGATTAGTGGAGCACTATTATCGTCCTGAAAATGATGTTGAAGGTTAGTAAGGATTTCCGAGTTAGAGAGCGCTGTCTCAGTGTCAGTGCTCTCGGAAGGAGAAGCAGGGAAGGTCTCACTGTGGCTGTATGGACCTGTAAATGAGGTGAAATTGGTTAACACAGTGGGAGGAACCCCATGGTAGGGCTTGAGTAAATTAATGTGGCACAGCTGGGTCTTCCGCCGCCTATCGGGGTCTCGAGAACGTAGTTGAAGTTGTTCCGGCACTCCTTAACACGGTAGGGTCCTGAGAACCTGTTCTGTAAAGGAGAACCTGGGATAGGGAAATAGGCAAGCACTAAGTCTCCTGGTGTAAACTTCCTTACTTACAGTGCGGTCGTAACGAGTCTTCATCCTCTCCTGGGCTTTCTGTAGGTTGTTGCTGGCAAAGGAATGGACCCTCTCTAGAATGTGTCGGAGATTTTGAAGATACTGGGGCACACTCTGATGCTCACTGAAGGTGTCATCACGTAGAGAATCCTTGAAAGCCTTGAGAGGTGTACGGCACTTACGTCCGTAGAGCATCTCATAAGGAGATACTCCTAGTGACTCGTTGGGAAGACTTCTGAAAATACACATGATGAGATCAATTTGCCTATCCCAATCCTTTGAGGTCTCATTACAGAACTTTTTTAAGAGTGCCTTGATGGTTTGATGACTACGCTCGAGAGAACCCTGTGAAGCAGGATGATAGGGGCTGGACAGTACCTGTTTGATGTTGAACTCCTCCAGAGTCCGTTTGAAGAGATCACTGGTGAAGTTGGTACCACAGTCGCTCTGAATCTCCCTCGGAAATCCATACTGGGTGAAGATTTTCAGTAGATTCTTCACCACTGTAGCAGCTGTAATATTTTTTACTGGAACTGCTATCGGAAATCTGGTGGTAGGACACAGGATGGTTAAGATATATGCGTTGCCTGCACTGGTCCGAGGCAAAGGACCAACGCAGTCGATAATGAGCTTGTGGAACGGTTCCTCAGGCACCTGGATGGGTATCAGTGGTGCTCTGGGAATGGAAACGTTCGGTTTCCCGGCTAACTGACACACGTGGCATAATTTGACATGAGTTTTGACGTCGTTTACCATACCTGGCCAGTAGTAGTCTTGTCGAATTCCATGGTAAGTCTTGTTGAACCCATAGTGTGACAAAGCGCCGTGGGCCAGGTGTAGAATCGTGGGCCGCAGGCTGGTGGGAATCACTAGTTGTTCAACGTTTGCCCAATCGTCCTCGTCCTTCAGTTTACTGGGTCTATACCTGCGATAGAGTATTTCGTTCTCCATAAAGAACCCAGGAACACTGTCGGATTGGGTTTCAGCCTGAAAGAATAATGGTGTCAATGTAAGATCATCTCTCTGTAACTTACGGAACTCCACCGCGGTCAGGTTAGGGGGTAGTTTCGAAGGGTCCTGAGGGACAGCGGTAGCAGTAGAGTCGGCTGGCTGTGGACGTGCAGCTTGAGCACGGGTGGTCACCATAACAGGAGGAGAACCTTCATCACTCTCTTGAACCTTTACTGGGAAATGTTCAAAAATCGGGTTATCCACCACAGAGTTGCTTACCTTGGATATGTCCTTGATGATCAGGTTGTTTGGTTGTTGGTCTTCTGCCAAGTCGTTGCCCAGGAGAAGTTGCACTCCAGGCATGGGAAAAGGCTTTTCCCTGACGGCGACTTGGACTTCACCGGTCACGAAGGGACAATCCAGGTAAACTCGGGCAAGTGGATAAGGAGTTGTAGCAGTAAGGTCAGTGATGAACACAGTCTCTCCTGTGTAGGCGACGTTGGGCACAGCCGATTTCAAAACGATCGATTGTAGAGCCGCTGTGTCCCGTAGGATCTTAAGTCCGAAACGTCCCTCTGAATCTGAACCGTGGGTAGAGATAGTTCCTGGATATAGATGCTTGGTAAAGAAAGAGAGATCATTAGCATGAACACCAACATTCATTACAGGCTTACCGGACTTAGGGTGAGTAGTTTTAGACTTAGGGGGTTCGACGTTACCTTTAGATTGGGACTTACCACATTTGTCAATGGTGTGCATATAATCGACAATACCTGCAGTACAGTTGAGAGGTACCTTGATCTGGGCTCGCTTTCTCGTAACTGTACCAAGACTTCTTTCTGGTAGGATCTGGAGTCAGCCGGTGGATGAGGCTGTAAGTGTCAGCTGACTTCGCGCACTTCACTTCTAATCGTCTCTCCTTGTCTGCTAAGTATGGCGGACAGGAGGAGGTACACGTCTCAAAAATTCTCACCCAGTATGAGGTTGACAAGTTCTGAAAAAGTAGAGA
>WNGS01161595.1:57649-88070 GCA_020271785.1 Procambarus virginalis | reverse complement strand
CACACAGTCACCAGGGATGTGGCTACACAGTCCATCTACAGTCACCAGGGATGTGGCTACACAGTCCATATACAGTCACCAGGGATGTGGCCACACAGTCCATCTACAGTCACCAGGGATGTGGCCACACACAGTCCATCTACAGTCACCAGGGATGTGGC
This sequence comes from Procambarus virginalis, assembly GCA_020271785.1. Lineage (NCBI taxonomy): Eukaryota > Metazoa > Arthropoda > Malacostraca > Decapoda > Cambaridae > Procambarus > Procambarus virginalis. The sequence continues at coordinate 87,909 of WNGS01161595.1, read as the reverse complement.
CACACCGTCCATCTACAGTCACCAGGGATGTGGCCACACAGTCCATATACAGTCACCAGGGATGTGGCTACACATTCCATCATCAGTCACCAGGGATGTGGCCACACAGTCCTTCTACGTCACCAGGGATGTGGCTACACAGTCCATCTACAGGCACCAGGGATGTGGCCACACAGTCCATCTACAGTCACCAGGATGTGGCCACACAGTCCCAGGGATGTGGCTACACAGTGCATCTACAGTCACCAGGGATGTGGCGACACAGTCCATCTACAGTCAACAGGGATGTGGCCACACAGTTCATCTACAGTCACCAGGGATGTGGCCACACAGTCACCAGGGATGTGGCTACACAGTCCATCTACAGTCACCAGGGATGTGCCACACAGTCCATCACAGTCACCAGGATGTGGCCACACAGTCCATCACAGTCACCAGGGATATGGCTACACAGTCCATCAACAGTCACCAGGGATGTGGCTACACAGTCCATCTACAGTCACCAAGGATGTGGCTATACATTCCATCAACAGTCACCAAGGATGTGGCTACACAGTCCATCTACAGTCACCAGGGATGTGGCCACACACAGTCCATCTACAGTCACCAGGGATGTGGCTATACAGTCCATCAACAGTCACCAGGGATGTGGCCACACAGTCCATCTACAGTCACCAGGGATGTGGCCACACAGTCACCAGGGATGTGGCCACACAGTCCATCAACAGTCACCAGGGATGTGGCTACACAGTCCATCTACAGTCACCAGGGATGTGGCCACACAGTCCATCAACAGTCACCAGGGATGTGGCTACACAGTCCATCTACAGTCACCAGGGATGTGGCCACACACAGTCCATCTACAGTCACCAGGAGGATGTGGCTATACACAGTCAATCTACAGTCACCAGGGATGTGGCCACACAGTCCATCTACAGTCACCAGGGATGTGGCCACACAGTCACCAGGGATGTGGCCACACAGTCACCAGGGATGTGGCTACACAGTCCATCTACAGTCACCAGGATGTGGCCACACACAGTCCATCTACAGTCACCAGGGATGTGGCCTCACAGTCCATCTACAGTCACCAGGTATGTGGCCACACAGTCACCAGGGATGTGGCTACACAGTCCATCTACAGTCACCAGGGATGTGGCCACACAGTCACCAGGGATGTGGCTACACAGTTCATCTACAGTCACCAGGGATGTGGCTACACAATCACCAGGGATGTGGCCACACAGTCACCAGGGATGTGGCCACACAGTCCATCTACAGTCACCAGGGATGTGGCTACACAGTCCATCTACAGTCACCAGGGATGTGGCCACACAGTCCATCTACAGTCACCAGGGATGTGGCCACACAGTCCATCTACAGTCACCAGGTATGTGGCCACACAGTCACCAGGGATGTGTCTACACAGTCCATCTACAGTCACCAGGGATGTGGCCACACAGTCACCAGGATGTGGCTACACAGTCCATCTACAGTCACCAGGGATGTGGCGACACAGTCAACAGGGATGTGGCCACACAGTCACCAGGGATGTGGCCACACAGTCCATCTACAGTCACCAGGTATGTGGCCACACAGTCACCAGGGATGTGTCTACACAGTCCATCTACAGTCACCAGGGATGTGGCCACACAGTCACCAGGGATGTGGCTACACAGTCCATCTACAGTCACCAGGGATGTGGCGACACAGTCAACAGGGATGTGGCCACACAGTCACCAGGGATGTGGCCACACAGTCCATCTACAGTCACCAGGGATGTGGCCACACAGTCCATCAGCAGTCACCAGGAATGTGGCTACACAGTCCATCTACAGTCACCAGGGATGTGGCTACACAGTCCATCTACAGTCACCAGGGATATGGCCACACAGTCACCAGGGATGTGGCCACACAGTCCATCAACAGTCACTAGGATGTGGCTACACAGTCCATCTACAGTCACCAGGGATGTGGCCACACACAGTCCATCTACAGTCACCAGGGATGTGGCTATACACAGTCCATCTACAGTCACCAGGGATGTGGCCACACAGTCCATCTACAGTCACCAGGGATGTGGCCACACAGTCACCAGGGATGTGGCCACACAGTCACCAGGGATGTGGCCACACAGTCACCAGGGATGTGGCTACACAGTCCATCTACAGTCACCAGGGATGTGGCCACACACAGTCCATCTACAGTCACCAGGGATGTGGCCACACAGTCCATCTACAGTCACCAGGTATGTGGCCACACAGTCACCAGGGATGTGGCTACACAGTCCATCTACAGTCACCTGGGATGTGGCCACACAGTCACCAGGGATGTGGCTACTCAGTCCATCTACAGTCACCAGGGATGTGGCTACACAGTCACCAGGGATGTGGCCACACAGTCACCAGGGATGTGGCAACACAGTCCATCTACAGTCACCAGGGATGTGGCCACACAGTCCATCAGCAGTCACCAGGGATGTGGCTACACAGTCCATCTACAGTCACCAGGGATGTGGCTACACAGTCCACCTACAGTCACCAGGGATGTGGCCACACAGTCACCAGGGATGTGGCCACACAGTCCATCTACAGTCACCAGGGATGTGGCCACACAGTCCATCTACAGTCACCAGGGATGTGGCCACACAGTTCATCTACAGTCACCAGGGATGTGGCTACACAGTCCATCTACAGTCACCTGGGATGTCGCCACACAGTCCATCTACAGTCACCAGGGATGTGGCCACACAGTCCATCTACAATCACCAGGGATGTGGCTACACAGTCCATGTACAGTCACCAGGGATGTGGCTACACAGTCCATCTACATTCACCAGGAATGTGGCCACACAGTCCATCTACAGTCACCAGGGATGTGGCCACACAGTCCATCTACAGTTACCAGGGATGTGGCTACACAGTCACCAGGGATGTGGCCACACAGTCACCAGGGATGTGGCCACACAGTCCTTCTACAGTCACCAGGGATGTTGCCACACAGTCACCAGGGATGTGGCCACACAGTCCATCTACAGTCACCAGGGATGTGGCTACACAGTCACCAGGGATGTGGCCACACAGTCACCAGGGATGTGGCCACACAGTCCATCTACAGTCACCAGGGATGTGGCCACACAGTCCATCTACAGTCACCAGGGATGTGGCCACACAGTCCATCTACAGTCACCAGGGATGTGGCCACACAGTCCATCTACAGTCACCAGGGATGTGGCCACACAGTCCATCTACAGTCACCAGGTATGTGGCCATACAGTCACCATGGATGTGGCCACACAGTCCATCTTCAGTCACCAGGGATGTGGCCACACAGTCACCAGGGATGTGGCTATACAGTCCATCTACAGTCACCAGGTATGTGGCCACACAGTCACCAGGTATGTGGCCACACAGTCACCAGGGATGTGGCCACACAGTCCATCTTTAGTCACCAGGGATGTGGCCACACAGTCCATCTACAGTCACCATGGATGTGGCTATACATTCCATCTACAGTCACCAGGATGTGGCTATACAATCCATCTACAGTCACCAGGGATGTGGCTATACATCCATCTACAGTCACCAGGGATGTGGCTATACATTCCATCTACAGTCACCGGGGATGTGGCTACACAGTCCATCTACAGTCACCAGGGATGTAGCTATACAGACCATCTACAGTCACCAGGATGTGGCTACACAGTCCATCTACAGTCACCAGGGATGTGGCTACACAGTCCATCTACAGTCACCAGGGATGTGGCCACACAGTCCATAAACAGTCACCAGGGATGTGGCTACACAGTCCATCTACAGTCACCAGGGATGTGGCCACACACAGTCCATCTACAGTCACCAGGGATGTGGCTATACACAGTCCATCTGCAGTCACCAGGGATGTGGCCACACAGACCATCTACCGTCACCAGGGATGTGGCCACACAGTCACCAGGGATGTGGCCACACAGTCACCAGGGATGTGGCCACACAGTCACCAGGGATGTGGCTACACAGTCCATCTACAGTCACCAGGGATGTGGCCACACACAGTCCAACTACAGTCACCAGGGATGTGGCCACACAGTCCATCTACAGTCACCAGGTATGTGGCCACACAGTCACCAGGGATGTGGCTACACAGTCCATCTACAGTCACCAGGGATGTGGCTACACAGTCCATATACAGTCACCAGGGATGTGGCCACACAGTCCATCTACAGTCACCAGGGATGTGGCGACACACAGTCCATCTACAGTCACCAGGGATGTGGCCACACAATCCATCTACAGTCACCAGGGATGTGGCCACACAGTCCATCTACAGTCACCAGGGATGTGGCTACACAGTCCATCATCAGTCACCAGGGATGTGGCCACACAGTCCTTCTACAGTCACCAGGGATGTGGCTACACAGTCCATCTACAGTCACCAGGGATGTGGCCACACAGTCCATCTACAGTCACCAGGGATGTGGCCACACAGTCACCAGGGATGTGGCTACACAGTGCATCTACAGTCACCAGGGATGTGGCCACACAGTCCATCTACAGTCACCAGGGATGTGGCCACACAGTTCATCTACAGTCACCAGGATGTGGCCACACAGTCACCAGGGATGTGGCTACACAGTCCATCTACAGTCACCAGGGATGTGGCCACACAGTCCATCTACAGTCACCAGGGATGTGGCTACACAGTCCATCAACAGTCACCAGGGATGTGGCTACACAGTCCATCAACAGTCACCAGGGATGTGGCTACACAGTCCATCTACAGTCACCAAGGATGTGGCTATACATTCCATCAACAGTCACCAAGGATGTGGCTACACAGTCCATCTACAGTCACCAGGGATGTGGCCACACACAGTCCATCTACAGTCACCAGGGATGTGGCTATACAGTCCATCAACAGTCACCAGGGATGTGGCCACACAGTCCATCTACAGTCACCAGGGATGTGGCCACACAGTCACCAGAGTTGTGGCCACACAGTCCATCAACAGTCACCAGGATGTGGCTACACAGTCCATCTACAGTCACCAGGGATGTGGCCACACAGTCCATCAACAGTCACCAGGGATGTGGCTACACAGTCCATCTACAGTCACCAGGGATGTGGCCACACACAGTCCATCTACAGTCACCAGGGATGTGGCTATCCGCAGTCCATCTACAGTCACCAGGGATGTGGCCACACAGTCCATCTACAGTCACCAGGGATGTGGCCACACAGTCCATCTACAGTCACCAGGGATGTGGCCACACAGTCACCAGGGATGTGGCCACACAGTCACCAGGGATGTGGCTACACTGTCCATCTACAGTCACCAGGGATGTGGCCACACACAGTCAATCTACAGTCACCAGGGATGTGGCCACACAGTCCATCTACAGTCACCAGGTATGTGGCCACACAGTCACCAGGGATGTGGCTACACAGTGCATCTACAGTCACCAGGGATGTGGCCACACAGTCACCAGGGATGTGGCTACACAGTCCATCTTCAGTCACCAGGGATGTGGCTACACAGTCACCAGGGATGTGGCCACACAGTCACCAGGGATGTGGCCACACAGTCCATCTACAGTCACCAGGGATGTGGCTACACAGTCCATCTACAGTCACCAGGGATGTGGCCACACAGTCCATCTACAGTCACCAGGGATGTGGCCACACAGTCACCAGGGATGTGGCCACACAGTCACCAGGGATGTTGCTACACATTCCATCTACAGTCACCAGGGATGTGGCCACACACAGTCCATCTACAGTCACCAGGGATGTGGCCACACAGTCCATCTACAGTCACCAGGTATGTGGCACACAGTCACCAGGGATGTGTCTACACAGTCCATCTACAGTCACCAGGGATGTGGCCACACAGTCACCAGGGATGTGGCTACACAGTCAATCTACAGTCACCAGGGATGTGGCTACACAGTCAACAGGGATGTGGCCACACAGTCACCAGGGATGTGGCCACACAGTCCATCTGCAGTCACCAGGGATGTGGCCACACAGTCCATCAGCAGTCACCAGGGATGTGGCTACACAGTCCATCTACAGTCACCAGGGATGTGGCTACACAGTCACCAGGGATGTGGCCACACAGTCACCAGGGATGTGGCCACACAGTCCATCTACAGTCACCAGGGATGTGGCTACACAGTCCATCTACAGTCCAGGGATGTGGCCACACAGTCCATCTACAGTCACCAGGGATGTGGCCACACAGTCACCAGGGATGTGGCCACACAGTCACCAGGGATGTGCTACACATTCCATCTACAGTCACCAGGGATGTGGCCACACAGTCCATCTACAGTCACCAGGGATGTGGCCACACAGTCACCAGAGTTGTGGCCACACAGTCCATCAACAGTCACCAGGGATGTGGCTACACAGTCCATCTACAGTCACCAGGGATGTGGCCACACAGTCCATCAACAGTCACCAGGGATGTGGCTACACAGTCCATCTACAGTCACCAGGGATGTGGCCACACACAGTCCATCTACAGTCACCAGGGATGTGGCTATCCGCAGTCCATCTACAGTCACCAGGGATGTGGCCACACAGTCCATCTACAGTCACCAGGGATGTGGCCACACAGTCACCAGGGATGTGGCCACACAGTCACCAGGATGTGGCTACACTGTCCATCTACAGTCACCAGGGATGTGGCCACACAGTCAATCTACAGTCACCAGGGATGTGGCCACACAGTCCATCTACAGTCACCAGGTATGTGGCCACACAGTCACCAGGGATGTGGCTACACAGTGCATCTACAGTCACCAGGATGTGGCCACACAGTCACCAGGGATGTGGCTACACAGTCCATCTTCAGTCACCAGGGATGTGGCTACACAGTCACCAGGGATGTGGCCACACAGTCACCAGGGATGTGGCCACACAGTCCATCTACAGTCACCAGGGATGTGGCTACACAGTCCATCTACAGTCACCAGGGATGTGGCCACACAGTCCATCTACAGTCACCAGGGCTGTGGCCACACAGTCACCAGGGATGTGGCCACACAGTCACCAGGGATGTTGCTACACATTCCATCTACAGTCACCAGGGATGTGGCCACACACAGTCCATCTACAGTCACCAGGGATGTGGCCACACAGTCCATCTACAGTCACCAGTATGTGGCCACACAGTCACCAGGGATGTGTCTACACAGTCCATCTACAGTCACCAGGGATGTGGCCACACAGTCACCAGGGATGTGGCTACACAGTCAATCTACAGTCACCAGGGATGTGGCCACACAGTCACCAGGGATGTGGCCACACAGTCCATCTGCAGTCACCAGGGATGTGGCCACACAGTCCATCAGCAGTCACCAGGGATGTGGCTACACATTCCATCTACAGTCACCAGGGATGTGGCTACACAGTCACCAGGGATGTGGCCACACAGTCACCAGGGATGTGGCCACACAGTCCATCTACAGTCACCAGGGATGTGGCTACACATTCCATCTACAGTCACCAGGGATGTGGCCACACAGTCCATCTACAGTCACCAGGGATGTGGCCACACAGTCACCAGGGATGTGGCCACACAGTCACCAGGGATGTTGCTACACATTCCATCTACAGTCACCAGGGATGTGGCCACACACAGTCCATCTACTGTCACCAGGGATGTGGCCACACAGTCCATCTACAGTCACCAGGTATGTGGCCACACAGTCACCAGGGATGTGTCTACACAGTCCATCTACAGTCACCAGGGATGTGGCCACACAGTCACCAGGGATGTGGCTACACAGTCAATCTACAGTCACCAGGGATGTGGCTACACAGTCAACAGGGATGTGGCCACACAGTCACCAGGGATGTGGCCACACAGTCCATCTACAGTCACCAGGGATGTGGCCACACAGTCCATCAGCAGTCACCAGGGATGTGGCTACACAGTCCATCTACAGTCACCAGGGATGTGGCTACACAGTCCATCTACAGTCACCAGGGATGTGGCCACACAGTCACCAGGGATGTGGCCACACATTCCATCAACAGTCACTAGGGATGTTGCTACACAGTCCATCTACAGTCACCAGGGATGTGGCCACACACAGTCCATCTACAGTCACCAGGGATGTGGCTATACACAGTCCATCTACAGTCACCAGGGATGTGGCCACACAGTCCATCTACAGTCACCAGGGATGTGGCCACACAGTCACCAGGGATGTGGCCACACAGTCACCAGGGATGTGGCCACACAGTCACCAGGGATGTGGCCACACAGTCACCAGGGATGTGGCTACACAGTCCATCTACAGTCACCAGGGATGTGGCCACACACAGTCCATCTACAGTCACCAGGGATGTGGCCACACAGTCCATCTACAGTCACCAGGTATGTGGCCACACAGTCACCAGGGATGTGGCTACACAGTCCATCTACAGTCACCTGGGATGTGGCCACACAGTCACCAGGGATGTGGCTACTCAGTCCATCTACAGTCACCAGGGATGTGGCTACACAGTCACCAGGGATGTGGCCACACAGTCACCAGGGATGTGGCCACACAGTCCATCTACAGTCACCAGGGATGTGGCCACACAGTCCATCAGCAGTCACCAGGGATGTGGCTACACAGTCCATCTACAGTCACCAGGGATGTGGCCACACAGTCACCAGGGATGTGGCCACACAGTCCATCTACAGTCACCAGGGATGTGGCCACACAGTCCATCAGCAGTCACCAGGGATGTGGCTACACAGTCCATCTACAGTCACCAGGGATGTGGCCACACAGTCACCAGGGATGTGGCCACACAGTCCATCTACAGTCACCAGGGATTTGGCCACACAGTCCATCTACAGTCACCAGGGATGTGGCCACACAGTTCATCTACAGTCACCAGGGATGTGGCTACACAGTCCATCTACAGTCACCAGGGATGTGGCCACACAGTCCATCTACAGTCACCAGGGATGTGGCCACACAGTCCATCTACAATCACCAGGGATGTGGCTACACAGTCCATGTACAGTCACCAGGGATGTGGCTACACAGTCCATCTACATTCACCAGGAATGTGGCCACACAGTCCATCTACAGTCACCAGGGATGTGGCCACACAGTCCATCTACAGTCACCAGGGATGTGGCTACACAGTCACCAGGGATGTGGCCACACAGTCACCAGGGATGTGGCCACACAGTCCTTCTACAGTCACCAGGGATGTGGCCACACAGTCTCCAGGGATGTGGCCACACAGTCCATCTACAGTCACCAGGGATGTGGCTACACAGTCACCAGGGATGTGGCCACACAGTCACCAGGGATGTGGCCACACAGTCCATCTACAGTCACCAGGGATGTGGCCACACAGTCCATCTACAGTCACCAGGGATGTGGCCACACAGTCCATCTACAGTCACCAGGGATGTGGCCACACAGTCCATCTACAGTCACCAGGGATGTGGCCACACAGTCCATCTACAGTCACCAGGTATGTGGCCACACAGTCACCATGGATGTGGCCACACAGTCCATCTTCAGTCACTAGGGATGAGGCCACACAGTCACCAGGGATGTGGCTATACAGTCCATCTACAGTCACCAGGTATGTGGCCACACAGTCACCAGGTATGTGGCCACACAGTCACCAGGGATGTGGCCACACAGTCCATCTTCAGTCACCAGGGATGTGGCCACACAGTCCATCTACAGTCACCATGGATGTGGCTATACATTCCATCTACAATCACCAGGAATGTGGCTATACATTCCATCTACAGTCACCAGGGATGTGGCTATACATTCCATCTACAGTCACCAGGGATGTGGCTATACATTCCATCTACAGTCACCGGGGATGTGGCTACACAGTCCATCTACAGTCACCAGGGATGTAGCTATACAGACCATCTACAGTCACCAGGGATGTGTCTACACAGTCCATCTACAGTCACCAGGGATGTGGCTACACAGTCCATCTACAGTCACCAGGGATGTGGCCACACAGTCCATCTACAGTCACCAGGGATGTGGCTATACACAGTCCATCTACATTCACCAGGGATGTGGCCACACAGTCCGTCTACTGTCACCAGTGATGTGGCTACACACACAGTCCATCTACAGTCACCAGGGATGTGGCCACACAGTCCATCTACAGTCTCCTGGTATGTGTGTGACTGTAGATGAAAGAGGAACGTCAGCAGTAGAACAATCCCAGACGACAGAGCCAGAGTGATTGTATTTTTAAGTGACGTTCTGGTCCGGCTTCAGTGGAAGCCTCAGGAACCCTCGTGGGTTTAGTAGTACCCCAGATTCCAATTCTTTTGACCATGTCGTGGCGCAGTTGTCTTGAGCTTGTGCCTGGGAACACCCAGCGCATAGCTTCGAACCCTCATCACGGCTTCTGTGGATTTTCTCACTGATGCATCACGACAGTGTGATTACTGCCTGTGTATCTGGGAAATATTTTATCCTCGAAGGGCTCACTTGTCCGTCTTTCTAAGGCAACCAGAGACCTGAAAGTCAGAATTATTATGATTATAAGTAAATTGTGTAATCTTTAAACCTGGTGGAATGTTAAGTTTTTTATTGGTCAAAGTCTGTGGCACCTAATAAGTGCTGACCTTGGCCAATATAGGTTAAAGATGACTGATGTATATAATGGTGTAACAGATCTACAGGAAATAATCAAAATTAGCTGATAAGCTTCCTATACTCCAGCTTGATATTTCGAATTATTAAGGAATGCTGTCACAGTGAGCTATGTTATTGACAAACATTTTAAATCCTATTGAAACCAGATCCATGGTCGATGAGCTGTGTGTTTAGAGTGGCAGTGGTCCTGGGTAGTAGCCCATATATATATCTCTTGATGCAAGGTGCTCAGCTAAGAACATTTATATATCTTCATGGCACAAATAGTTTATATTATTCATCCAATTGTCTTATCATCCTAATTTAATGCCGTTTTGCCAATATAAGCTTCAAGGCTCCAATTGTCAGCTGTAAATTGTTTCTGAGGCTGTAACACCTGATCACTTCAGCCACAGCTGAAATGGTCTGTGTAAATCATTGAAGAATAAAGCTTTGAAATCCGGATCAAGATATAGATTTTAAGGTATATAATTATGATTACATGCCATACTGTTATTTTCACAATTTTACGTATATAATGTACTGTAATTGTGAGTTTTATAAATGTACAACCATTTATGAATAAATATTTTTATTTGATTTAAATATTCTAAAAGGTAATGTAACCAACCGTTTATATATGTATGTGGAGCGCTGGCGTGTGACCATTGATGAGCCGCAGAGCCCCAGGAGGTGCTAGAGGTTGTCTGACTCCGCGTGCCCAGATGCGGGACATCTGTCGACGCAGGATACCTCCTGCCTTGACCCTGGCGATGGTGTAGGTGGACCAGGATGTAAACTAACTTGCTGAAGACAATGCCGGCAGCGCTCCTGCACGTCCCTCCACACCTTGCTCCTGCAGGTGAAGGTCAGGAAGATGAAGGCTCCCTGCAGGGTGTTGAGGACCACGAAGACGTACCAGACGCCCTGCAGATGCAGGTAGGTAGCCACCATGCCAGTGATCCAGGTGAGGCCCATCAGCACGGCCAGTCGCACATACTGCACAAACTGTTTCCTATTTTGTGGATACGAACTCCTCCGCAGCGTCGACTGTCTACTGGCACCGATGGTGCATGAAGTAATAAGGAAAAACACAACATTGACAGCCATCATTGTGAATAATGGAGCAGAATAGAACACCAATAAGGCCTTGTCCTTCCCGAACCAGCACCCATCTTGACCAAAGCTGGGCAGGAACTGAGGGGACAGACCTGCAGGGGCGGTCATGTCAAGGGTTACTGTGACCACCACAGCCAGGGCGGGAAGCAGCCAGCCGTACACACAGTAGAATAAGAACTTGCTTCGCTGTCTCCCAGATGCCACTCGCAGCTCATCTTTAGCTTGTCGAAATGTCAGCCACACATCAAAGGCCATGATATTCATCCAGCAGAAAGAGGCAAGGAAGGAGTAATACTTTATGACTGCCGAGATGTAACATCCTGTCGTCTTAGGCTCAAGGAGGCAGCCGATAATGAAGATGGTGTAAGCGGTGAGAAGAGAGAGGCAGAGGGACGCCAAGCACTTGCCCGGGAGGTTCCTAAGACGAGGCAGCAAGAGGAAGACAGCCAGGTGCAGCAGGAGACACAGGCAGGACAGCACAAGACCCACCAATATCAACAAACCCGACACAAAGTTGTTTGAGAGTTCCTCTGGCTTGCACACGAGGACGCCACCTTCAGTTATCTCGTACTCTCCCACCTGATAACTTCGAGCGTTAGCTTCTATAGTTACCATTCTGTTCTCGTTCAACGTGAATTCGCCTTCACAAAAAAGTATTTTATCACAATTAAGTGTTTCATTTGATTCACTAGACACTATGTTGCCACGAAAGGCTTTCCTTGTATTGTGTGGATGACAAGCTGAGGAATCCGATGTGTTGGCTGTCACCTTATTGTCACCTTCATCACGCTTGACGTCCTTATCTACCTCCCTTATTTTCCTCGACAAAACATTTCTGCACTTCTTGAAAAAGTTATCAAAAACTTCGCCGGGCTGGCAAAGGTTTTCAATTCCGACATTACTATGACCGCTGTGGTAACCAAAATCAATTAGTAGAGAGAAAGGAGCCTTTGGACCGGGTTCACAAGGTCTAAAGCAACTATACTTCTGTGTAACTAAAGAGTTACACAGAAGACAGTGGGGGTTCCTGTAGGCCGAAACTCCGGAACACCTCACTGCCGTGTAAGAGTGACACAGAGCAGCGACAGACGCGTCCGACCAGTTCTTAGCACACGTCCTGATGGTGGCGTAGCATTCCCTTATATTAATAGGAATATCGGGGGTTTTAATGTTAATATTACATTTCTTAAATAATTGTTTACCATTAATGGGAATAAATGCACCCCAAGATCCGTTATCGAATAATAAATGAGAAGTTATGTATCCGGGTAAGTTATCCAGCTGATCTGTAACATTGTTATCCAGCTGATCTGTAACATTGTTATCCAGCAAAACTGCAATATGGTATTTCGCCTGCACTGAATAATATTCCTCAATGTTGACACATTCAAGTTGGGTCTTCCAGAGCGTGAGGTCGTGGGAGTCGTTGTTGCAGACGGCGCAGTAGTAGTTGGTGTAGGTGACGGAGGTGGTGTTGCTGGTGGCGGGGAGGTGGGCCAGCGGGTCCCTGCTGCTGGAGATGTCTGCCGGGGAGGCCGCCAGACACAGCTGGGCCACCTCCTCGTCCTCCCACCCTGACATGCACACGCTCTTCATGTAAACACTGCCACCAACCGTGCTCACACACTTGTACCTCGCTGGCAGGACCTGATCTTCCCGTCTGTAGTGGACGGAGTCTGGACAACAATCGCCATACTCCGCGCACAGGTCATCACAATTACAATTCTCTTCACTCTGGTAATCTCCGTTATAGTAATCTTTGCTATGGTAATCACTTCCATTACAAAACCCCTCAGAAGAACACGCAGAACCTAGAGCAACCAAATCGCGATGAAAGAGATCCATCATTTGGCCCTTGGCAGTTGCCAATATCAGTATAAATAAGGCCTTTCCCGTCATTTTTGTTCCAAATTTTGGAATTAAATTGCAGAAATATTCAAAACTTCACTAGTGTGACTAATGACAATGCTCCAAGCCCATACACTGGTTGGCGTGTTCTTCGCAGTACTGAGAATCTTTTTAATCAGAGGATTTCCTCTCCAGCGGTTACCAGACTTTCTATTAAATTAATCTAATTCAATTTAAATACAATGTACATGCTATGATTATGGAAGCATTAATAGTGTAATAAAAGTCCCGCTGAAGAGTGTCAGATGAGGTGTAGACACACAACACCTGAAACAATGCTATCACGCAAACAGTCGTGGAGAGAGAGAGAGGAGATAGTGAGAGGAATGACAAGGAGAGTGTGGCACAGTCTTAAGACAACACCTGGGACAACAGTGTAGCTGAGTGTTGAGGAGACGAGAGTGTAGCTGGGTGTTGAGGAGACGAGAGTGTAGCTGGGTGTTGACGAGACGAGCGAGTGTAGCAGGGTGTTGAGGAGACGAGAGTGTAGCTGGGTGTTGAGGAGACGAGCGAGTGTAGCTGGGTGTTGAGGAGACGAGAGTGTAGCTGGGTGTTGAGGAGACGAGCGAGTGTAGCTGGGTGTTGAGGAGACGAGAGTGTAGCTGGGTGTTGAGGAGACGAGAGTGTAGCTCGGTGTTGAGGAGACGAGCGAGTGTAGCTGGGTGTTGAGGAGACGAGAGTGTAGCTGGGTGTTGAGGAGACGAGAGTGTAGCTGGGTGTTGAGGAGACGAGCGAGTGTAGCTGGGTGTTGAGGAGACGAGAGTGTAGCTGGGTGTTGAGGAGACGAGCGAGTGTAGCTGGGTGTTGAGGAGACGAGAGTGTAGCTCGGTGTTGAGGAGACGAGCGAGTGTAGCTGGGTGTTGAGGAGACGAGAGTGTAGCTGGGTGTTGAGGAGACGAGAGTGTAGCTGGGTGTTGAGGAGACGAGAGTGTAGCTGGGTGTTGAGGAGACGAGAGTGTAGCTGGGTGTTGAGGAGACGAGAGTGTAGCTGGGTGTTGAGGAGACGAGAGTGTAGCTCGGTGTTGAGGAGAGGAAGTGAAAGATTAGATATGTTTTTAACGTCATGATAAATCGAGTTTTATGTTGTGTTAATTAATGTTGATTATATGAGTCTGTTTATAGACTTGAGCGCATTATACACTTAAATGATTTAGACACGTGAGATGGTTTAGTTACTTACAGATGGTATAGACACTTGAGTGTACTAACCTAGTTGTACTCACCTAGTTGTGCTTGCGGGGGTTGAGCTTTGTCTCTTTGAACCCTCTTTGATCCGTCAATCAACTGGTGTACAGATTTCTGAGCCTACTGGTTCTATCATACCCAGATTTGAAACTGTATGGAGTCAGCCTCCGCCACATCACTTTCTAGTGCATTCCATTTATTAACAACTCTGACACTGAAAAAATTCTTTCTAACGTCTTTGTGGCTCATCTGGATACTAAGTTTCCACCTGTGTCCCCTTGTTCGTGTTCCACCCGTGCTGAAGAGTTTGTCTTTGTGCACCCTGTCAATTCCCCTGAGAATTTTGTAGGTGAATATCATGTCTCCCCTTACTCTTCTGTTTTCCAGGGACGTGAGGTTCAGCTCCTTTACCCTTTCCTCGTACCTCATTCTTCTCAGTTCCGGGACGAGCCTAGTGGCATACCGTTGAATCTTCTCTAAATTTGCCTTATGTTTAACTAGGTATGGACTCCAGGCTGGAGTTGCATATTCCAGGATTGGCCTGACATAAGTGGTGTACAGGGTCCTGAACGATTCCTTACACAAGTTTCTAAAGGCAGTTCTTATGTTGGCCAGTCTAGCATATGCCACTGATGATATCCTTTTGATGTGGGCCTCTGGGGGACAGGCTCGGTGTGATATCAACCCCCAGATCTTTCTCTCTATTTGTCTCCTGCAGGATTTCACCTCCCAGATGTACCTTGTGTTCAGCCTCCTGCTCCCTTCGCCTAATTTCATTACTTTACACTTTCCTGAGTTGAACTTTAGTAGCCACATTCTAGACCATTCCTCCAGTTTGTCCAGGTCATCCAGTAGCCTCTGTCTATCTTCATGTCGTGATTCTTCTCATAATTTTTGCATCATCAGCAAACATTGAGAGGAATGAGTCTATACTCTCTGGAAGATCGTTTAGATATATGAGAAACAGGATGGGTCCAAGTACTGAGCCCTGTGGGACTCCGCTGGTGATATCTCGCCACTCTGATGTCTTCCCCCTCACCGTTACTTGCTGTTTCCTGTTGCTTAAATACTCCCTTATCCACTGGAGTACCTTCCCTTTCACTTCTGCCTGTTGCTCCAACTTTTTTAACAGCCTTTTATGGGGTACTGTGTCAAAGGTTTTTTGGCAGTCCAGGAAAATGCAGTCTGCCCACCCTTCTCTTTCCTGCCTAATTTTTGTTACCTAGTCATAGAATTCTATTAAACGTGTGAGGCACGATTAACCATCTCTTGTGGTAAAAACTCCAGGCAGTATATCTCCTTTTAAATTGACTTCAATAAAATAAAGTTTATCTTATTTTTCTTAGTAAGAAATTAATTGAGTGGACTGTATGTACTTGTTAAAACTGCCTGAAATTAATCTCACATAAATTGGAGGCACAGAACAGAACCCGCGTGATATCCTGTAAATTAATTACAATTCTAAAGTTGCTTTCAGGCGAGATTGTGTACACAAAGATGGGGTAAAACGAGTTTGCTTGCGCTGTGTTAGTTTTATGTTCTTCACGCAGTGTGGGGGGAATACCTGATCAACCAGGCTGTGACTCATACGTCAGGCTGCGAGCAGCCGCGTCCAACAGCCTGGTTGATCAGTCCAGCAACCAGGAGGCCTGGTCGATGACCGGGCCGCGGGGACGATAAGCCCCGGAAGCACCTCAAGGTATCCTCAAGGTAAGGAGGGACAATTTGTAGCTTAAACCACTTTGTAATGGCTCCTTCTTAAACTACCAATTGTTTACCTAAGTTTAATTTATTGTAATTTTATATCATTCCACATATGGTGGTCTAATCTACTATTATTTCAATAATTATTACTAGTTATGAATACTACTACTACAATATAACAAAGGGCTTAGCTGGACTTGTTGTAATGGCCCTGATAAGGCTGTGTCATGGTAGCACCTATATGGGTGTGGCTCTGTTCCTCATGGTGCCAGTAATGGCGGTTGTGGAGGTCTACAAGGCTGGCATACAACTAGGTACAATATGTGTATAGTTCAACTCTCTGCTCAGCTACTTGCTGCTCCAAGTCACAATTTACCTGTTTGGGATACAAGGAATTAGTAACAGTTCCCTAAATATATCTATTACAGGTGTGACATGGTATGTGAGGGCTGTAAAAATGGGCTATACGTACATTTAGTTGTTGTTATTCATGTATCGTAACCGACTTATCTTAATAATGTTAAAATGTGCACACAGATTTAAACATAAAGATACTTGGTAAGCCAGATACTGGAGTACTCTTAGTTGTAGTAGTGGTGTTGCTATGCAGTTTCTTAAGGCAGAGTAGGTCTATCCTATGTGGCCATTAACAGAACACACGAGCACCCATTGTTATTGTTTCGTGTGTGGGTGGCGTCAGTAAGTCACTCTGGCTTTGTGTACTGTTCCAATATTTTGCTGGTTCTACCTNTACTTGTTGTGTGTTTACATTAGTATAAATAATATTATTAATATATAACATTTGTTAAGTTTTGTAACATATTGTTTATTTTAAGGTAAACAATGCCTTAATGCCTTAATGCGTAACAATATTACCATGATATGACCTGCCCTGTAAGGCAGGCACCGGGATGTGGCCACACAGTCCATCTACAGTCACCAGGGATGTGGCCACACAGTCACCAGGGATGTGGCCACACAGTCACCAGGGATGTGGCCACACAGTCACCAGGGATGTGGCCACACAGTCACCAGGGATGTGGCCACACAGTCACCAGGGATGTGGCCACACAGTCACCAGGGATGTGGCCACACAATCACCAGGGATGTGGCCACACAGTCACCAGGGATGTGGCCACACAGTCACCAGGGATGTGGCCACACAGTCCATCTACAGTCACCAGGATGTGGCCACACAGTCCATCTACAGTCACCATCGATGTGGCCACACAGTCACCAGGGATGTGGCCACACAGTCCATCTACAGTCACCAGGGATGTGGCCACACAGTCACCAGGTATGTGGCCACACAGTCACCAGGGATGTGCCACACAGTCCATCTTCAGTCACCAGGGATGTGGCCACACAGTCCATCTACAGTCACCAGTGATGTGGCCACACAGTCCATCTACAGTCACCAGGGATGTGGCTACACAGTCCATCTACAGTCACCAGGGATGTGGCCACACAGTCCATCTACAGTCACCAGGATGTGGCTACACAGTCCATCGACAGTCACCAGGGATGTGGCCACACAGTCCTTCAACAGTCATCAGGGATGTGGCTACACAGTCCATCTACAGTCACCAGGGATGTGGCCACACAGTCACCAGGGATGTGGCTACACAGTCCATCTACAGTCACCAGGGATGTGGCCACACAGTCCATCTACAGTCACCAGGGATGTGGCCACACAGTTCATCTACAGTCACCAGGGATGTGGCCACACAGTCACCAGGAATGTGGCTACACAGTCCATCTACAGTCACCAGGGATGTGGCCACACAGTCCATCTACAGTCACCAGGGATGTGGCTACACAGTCCATCAACAGTCACCAGGGATGTGGCTACACAGTCCATCAACAGTCACCAGGGATGTGGCCACACACAGTCCATCTACAATCACCAGGGATGTGGCCACACACAGTCCATCTACAGTCACCAGGGATGTGGCTACACAGTCCATCTACAGTCACCAGGGATGTGGCCACACAGTCCATCTACAGTCACCAGGGATGTGGCTACACAGTCCATCTACAGTCACCAGGGATGTGGATATACAGTCCATCAACAGTCACCAGGGATGTGGCTACACAGTCCATCTACAGTCACCAGGGATGTGGCCACACACAGTCCATCTACAGTCACCAGGGATGTGGCTATACAGTCCATCAACAGTCACCAGGGATGTTGCCACACAGTCCATCTACAGTCACCAGGGATGTGGCCACACAGTCCATCAACAGTCACCAGGGATGTGGCTACACAGTCCATCTACAGTCACCAGGGATGTGGCCACACAGTCCATCAACAGTCACCAGGGATGTGGCCACACACAGTCCATCTACAGTCACCAGGGATGTGGCTATACACAGTCCATCTACAGTCACCAGGGATGTGGCCACACAGTCCATCTACAGTCACCAGGGTTGTGGCCACACAGCCACCAGGGATGTGGCCACACAGTCACCAGGGATGTGGCCACAGAGTCACCAGGGATGTGGCTACACAGTCCATCTACAGTCACCAGGGATGTGGCCACACACAGTCCATCTACAGTCACCAGGGATGTGGCCACACAGTCCATCTACAGTCACCAGGTATGTGGCCACACAGTCACCAGGGATGTGGCTACACAGTCCATCTACAGTCACCAGGGATGTGGCCACACAGTCACCAGGGATGTGGCTACACAGTCCATCTACAGTCACCAGGGATATGGCTACACAGTCACCAAGGATGTGGCCACACAGTCACCAGGGATGTGGCCACACAGTCCATCTACAGTCACCAGGGATGTGGCCACACAGTCCATCAGCAGTCACCAGGGATGTGGCTACACAGTCCATCTACAGTCACCAGGGATGTGGCTACACAGTCCATCTACAGTCACCAGGGATGTGGCCACACAGTCACCAGGGATGTGGCCACACAGTCCATCAACAGTCACCAGGGATGTGGCTACACAGTCCATCTACAGTCACCAGGGATGTGGCCACACACAGTCCATCTACAGTCACCAGGGATGTGGCTATACACAGTCCATCTACAGTCACCAGGGATGTGGCCACACAGTCCATCTACAGTCACCAGGGATGTGGCCACACAGTCACCAGGGATGTGGCCACACAGTCACCAGGGATGTGGCCACACAGTCACCAGGGATGTGGCCACACAGTCACCAGGGATGTGGCTACACAGTCCATCTACAGTCACCAGGGATGTGGCCACACACAGTCTATCTACAGTCACCAGGGATGTGGCCACACAGTCCATCTACAGTCACCAGGTATGTGGCCACACAGTCACCAGGGATGTGGCTACACAGTCCATCTACAGTCACCTGGGATGTGGCCACACATTCACCAGGGATGTGGCTACACAGTCCATCTACAGTCACCAGGGATGTGGCTACACAGTCACCAGGGATGTGGCCACACAGTCACCAGGGATGTGGCCACACAGTCCATCTACAGTCACCAGGGATGTGGCCACACAGTCCATCAGCAGTCACCAGGGATGTGGCTACACAGTCCATCTACAGTCACCAGGGATGTGGCTACACAGTCCATCTACAGTCACCAGGGATGTGGCCACACAGTCACCAGGGATGTGGCCACACAGTCACCAGGGATGTGGCCACACAGTCACCAGGGATGTGGCCACACAGTCACCAGGGATGTGGCCACACAGTCACCAGGGATGTGGCCACACAGTCCATCTACAGTCACCAGGGATGTGGCCACACAGTCCATCTACAGTCACCAGGGATGTGGCCACACAGTCCATCTACAGTCACCAGGGATGTGGCCACACAGTTCATCTACAGTCACCAGGGATGTGGCTTCACAGTCCATCTACAGTCACCAGGGATGTGGCCACACAGTCACCAGGGATGTGGCCACACAGTCCATCTACAGTCACCAGGGATGTGGCCACACAGTCCATCTACAGTCACCAGGGATGTGGCTACACAGTCCATCTACAGTCACCAGGGATGTGGCTACACAGTCCATCTACATTCACCAGGAATGTGGCCACACAGTCCATCTACAGTCACCAGGGATGTGGCCACACAGTCCATCTACAGTCACCAGGGATGTGGCTATACATTCCATCTACAGTCACCAGGGATGTGGCTATACATTCCATCTACAGTCACCAGTGATGTGGCTACACAGTCCATCTACAGTCACCAGGGGTGTAGCTATACAGACCATCTACAGTCACCAGGGATGTGGCTACACAGTCCATCTACAGTCACCAGGGATGTGGCTACACAGTCCATCTACAGTCACCAGGGATGTGGCCACACAGTCCATCTACAATCACCAGGGATGTGGCTATACACAGTCCATCTACAGTCACCAGGGATGTGGCCACACAGTCCATCTACAATCACCAGGGATGTGGCTATACACAGTCCATCTACATTCTCCAGGGATGTGGCCACACAGTCCATCTACTCTCACCAGTGATGTGGCTACACACAGTCCATCTACAGTCACCAGGGATGTGGCCACACAGTCCATCTACAGTCACCTGGGATGTGGCCACACAGTCCATCTACAGTTACCTGGGATGAGTGTGACTGTAGATGAAAGAGGAACGTCAGCAGTAGAACAATCCCAGACGACAGAGCCAGAGTGATGGTATTTTTAAGTGACGTTCTGGTCCGGCTTCAGTGGAAGCCTCAGGAACCCTCGTGGGTTTAGTAGTACCCCAGATTCCAATCCTTTTGACCATGTCGTGGCGCAGTTGTCTTGAGCGTGTGCCTGGGAACACCCAGCGCATAGCTTCGAACCCTCATCACGGCTTCTGTGGATTTTCTCACTGATGCATCACGACAGTGTGATTACTGCCTGTGTATCTGGGAAATATTTTATCCTCGAAGGGCTCACTTGTCCGTCTTTCTAAGGCAACCAGAGACCTGAAAGTCAGAATTATTATGATTATAAGTAAATTGTGTAATCTTTAAACCTGGTGGAATGTTAAGTTTTTATTGGTCAAAGTCTGTGGCACCTAATAAGTGCTGACCTTGGCCAATATAGGTTAAAGATGACTGATGTATATAATGGTGTAACAGATCTACAGGAAATAATCAAAATTAGCTGATAAGCTTCTTATACTCCAGCTTGATATTTCGAATTATTAAGGAATTGCTGTCACAGTGAGCTATGTTATTGACAAACATTTTAAATCCTATTGAAACCAGATCCATGGTAGATGAGCTGTGTGTTTAGAGTGGCAGTGGTCCTGGGTAGTAGCCCATATATATATATCTTGATGTAAGGTGCTCAGCTAAGAACATTTATATATCTTCATGGCACAAATAGTTTATATTATTCATCCAATTGTCTTATCATCCTAATTTAATGCCGTTTTGCCAATATAAGCTTCAAGGCTCCAATTGTCAGCTGTAAATTGTTTCTGAGGCTGTAACACCTGATCACTTCAGCCACAGCTGAAATGATCTGTGTAAATCATTGAAGAATAAAGCTTTGAAATCCGGATCAAGATATAGATTTTAAGGTATATAATTATGATTACATGCCATACTGTTATTTTCACAATTTTACGTATATAATGTACTGTAATTGTGAGTTTTATAAATGTACAACCATTTATGAATAAATATTTTTATTTGATTTAAATATTCTAAAAGGTAATGTAACCAACCGTTTATATATGTATGTGGAGCGCTGGCGTGTGACCATTGATGAGCCGCAGAGCCCCAGGAGGTGCTAGAGGTTGTCTGACTCCGCGTGCCCAGATGCGGGACATCTGTCGACGCAGGATACCTCCTGCCTTGACCCTGGCGATGGTGTAGGTGGACCAGGATGTAAACTAACTTGCTGAAGACAATGCCGGCAGCGCTCCTGCACGTCCCTCCACACCTTGCTCCTGCAGGTGAAGGTCAGGAAGATGAAGGCTCCCTGCAGGGTGTTGAGGACCACGAAGACGTACCAGACGCCCTGCAGATGCAGGTAGGTAGCCACCATGCCAGTGATCCAGGTGAGGCCCATCAGCACGGCCAGTCGCACATACTGCACAAACTGTTTCCTATTTTGTGGATACGAACTCCTCCGCAGCGTCGACTGTCTACTGGCACCGATGGTGCATGAAGTAATAAGGAAAAACACAACATTGACAGCCATCATTGTGAATAATGGAGCAGAATAGAACACCAATAAGGCCTTGTCCTTCCCGAACCAGCACCCATCTTGACCAAAGCTGGGCAGGAACTGAGGGGACAGACCTGCAGGGGCGGTCATATCAAGGGTTACTGTGACCACCACAGCCAGGGCGGGAAGCAGCCAGCCGTACACACAGTAGAATAAGAACTTGCTTCGCTGTCTCCCAGATGACACTCGCAGCTCATCCTTAGCTTGTCGAAATGTCAGCCACACATCAAAGGCCATGATATTCATCCAACAGAAAGAGGCAAGGAAGGAGTAATACTTTATGACTGCCGAGATGTAACATCCTGTCGTCTTAGGCTCAAGGAGGCAGCCGATAATGAAGATGGTGTAAGCGGTGAGAAGAGAGAGGCAGAGGGACGCCAAGCACTTGCCCGGGAGGTTCCTAAGACGAGGCAGCAAGAGGAAGACAGCCAGGTGCAGCAGGAGACACAGGCAGGACAGCACAAGACCCACCAATATCAACAAACCCGACACAAAGTTGTTTGAGAGTTCCTCTGGCTTGCACACGAGGACGCCACCTTCAGTTATCTCGTACTCTCCCACCTGATAACTTCGAGCGTTAGCTTCTATAGTTACCATTCTGTTCTCGTTCAACGTGAATTCGCCTTCACAAAAAAGTATTTATCACAATTAAGTGTTTCATTTGATTCACTAGACACTATGTTGCTACGAAAGGCTTTCCTTGTATTGTGTGGATGACAAGCTGAGGAATCCGATGTGTTGGCTGTCACCTTATTGTCACCTTCATCACGCTTGACGTCCTTATCTACCTCCCTTATGTTCCTCGACAAAACATTTCTGCACTTCTTGAAAAAGTTATCAAAAACTTCGCCGGGCTGGCAAAGGTTTTCAATTCCGACATTACTATGACCGCTGTGGTAACCAAAATCAATTAGTAGAGAGAAAGGAGCCTTTGGACCGGGTTCACAAGGTCTAAAGCAACTATACTTCTGTGTAACTAAAGAGTTACACAGAAGACAGTGGGGGTTCCTGTAGGCCGAAACTCCGGAACACCTCACTGCCGTGTAAGAGTGACACAGAGCAGCGACAGACGCGTCCGACCAGTTCTTAGCACACGTCCTGATGGTGGCGTAGCATTCCCTTATATTAATAGGAATATCGGGGGTTTTAATGTTAATATTACATTTCTTAAATAATTGTTTACCATTAATGGGAATAAATGCACCCCAAGATCCGTTATCGAATAATAAATGAGAAGTTATGTATCCGGGTAAGTTATCCAGCTGATCTGTAACATTGTTATCCAGCTGATCTGTAACATTGCCAGCTGATCTGTACATTGTTATCCAGCAAAACTGCAATATGGTATTTCGCCTGCACTGAAAATATTCCTCAATGTTGACACATTCAAGTTGGGTCTTCCAGAGCGTGAGGTCGTGGGAGTCGTTGTTGCAGACGGCGCAGTAGTAGTTGGTGTAGGTGACGGAGGTGGTGTTGCTGGTGGCGGGGAGGTGGGCCAGCGGGTCCTGCTGCTGGAGATGTCTGCCGGGGAGGCCGCCAGACACAGCTGGGCCACTCCTCGTCCTCCCAACCTGACATGCACTCGCTCTTCATGTAAACACTGCCACCAACCGCGCTCACACACTTGTACCTCGCTGCAGGACTGATCTTCCCGTCTGTAGTGGACGGAGTCTGGACAACAATCGCCATACTCCGCGCACAGGTCATCACAATTACAATTCTCTTCACTCTGGTAATCTCCGTTATAGTAATCTTTGCTATGGTAATCACTTCCATTACAAAACCCCTCAGAAGAACACGCAGAACCTAGAGCAACCAAATCGCGATGAAAGAGATCCATCATTTGGCCCTTGGCAGTTGCCAAGGGCCAAATGATGGATCTCTTTCATCGCGATTTGGTTGCTCTGGTTTGCGTGTTCTTCTGAGGGGTTGTGTAATGGAAGTGATTACCATAGCAAAGATTACTAGACGAGATTACCAGAGTGAAGAGAATTGTAATTGTGATGACCTGTGCGCGGCGTATGGCGATTGTTGTCCAAGACTCCGTCCACTACAGACGGGAAGATCAGGTCTGCCAGCGAGGTACAAGTGTGTGAGCGCGGTTGGTGGCAGTGTTTACATGAAGAGCGAGTGCATGTAGGTTGGGGAGGACGAGGAGGTGGCCCAGCTGTGTCTGGCGGCCTCCCCGGCAGACATCTCCAGCAGCAGGGACCCGCGGCCCACCTCCCGCCACCAGCAAACACCACCTCCGTCACCTACACCAACTACTACTGCGCCGTCTGCAAACAACGACTCCACGACCTCACGCTCTGGAAGACCCAACTTGAATGTGTCAACATGAGGAATATTTTTCAGTGCAGGCGAAATACCATATTGCAGTTTTGCTGGATAAACAATGTTACAGATCAGCTGGATAACAATGTTACAGATCACTGGATAACAATGTTACAGATCAGCTGGATAACTTACCCGGATACATAACTTCTCATTATTATTCGATAACGGATCTTGGGGTGCATTTATTCCCATTAATGGTAAACAATTATTTAAGAAATGTAATATTAACATTAAAACCCCCGATATCCTATTAATATAAGGGAATGCTACGCCACCATCAGGACGTGTGCTAAGAACTGGTCGGACGCGTCTGTCGCTGCTCTGTGTCACTCTTACACGGCAGTGAGGTGTTCCGGAGTTTCGGCCTACAGGAACCCCCACTGTCTTCTGTGTAACTCTTTAGTTACACAGAAGTATAGTTCTTTAGACCTTGTGAACCCGGTCCAAAGGCTCCTTTCTCTCTACTAATTGATTTTGGTTACCACAGCGGTCATAGTAATGTCGGAATTGAAAACCTTTGCCAGCCCGGCGAAGTTTTTGATAACTTTTTCAAGAAGTGCAGAAATGTTTTGTCGAGGAACATAAGGGAGGTAGATAAGGACGTCAAGCGTGATGAAGGTGACAATAAGGTGACAGCCAACACATCGGATTCCTCAGCTTGTCATCCACACAATACAAGGAAAGCCTTTCGTAGCAACATAGTGTCTAGTGAATCAAATGAAACACTAATTGTGATAAAATACTTTTTTGTGAAGGCGAATTCACGTTGAACGAGAACAGATGGTAACTATAGAAGCTAACGCTCGAAGTTATCAGGTGGGAGAGTACGAGATAACTGAAGGTGGCGTCCTCGTGTGCAAGCCAGAGGAACTCTCAAAAACTTTGTGTCGGGTTTGTTGATATTGGTGGGTCTTGTGCTGTCCTGCCTGTGTCTCCTGCTGCACCTGGCTGTCTTCCTCTTGCTGCCTCGTCTTAGGAACCTCCCGGGCAAGTGCTTGGCGTCCCTCTGCCTCTCTCTTCTCACCGCTTACACCATCTTCATTATCGGCTGCCTCCTTGAGCCTAAGACGACAGGATGTTACATCTCGGCAGTCATAAAGTATTACTCCTTCCTTGCCTCTTTCTGTTGGATGAATATCATGGCCTTTGATGTGTGGCTGACATTTCGACAAGCTAAGGATGAGCTGCGAGTGTCATCTGGGAGACAGCGAAGCAAGTTCTTATTCTACTGTGTGTACGGCTGGCTGCTTCCCGCCCTGGCTGTGGTGGTCACAGTAACCTGATATGACCGCCCCTGCAGGTCTGTCCCCTCAGTTCCTGCCCAGCTTTGGTCAAGATGGGTGCTGGTTCGGGAAGGACAAGGCCTTATTGGTGTTCTATTCTGCTCCATTATTCACAATGATGGCTGTCAATGTTGTGTTTTTCCTTATTACTTCATGCACCATCGGTGCCAGTAGACAGTCGACGCTGCGAGGAGTTCGTATCCACAAAATAGGAAACAGTTTGTGCAGTATGTGCGACTGGCCGTGCTGATGGGCCTCACCTGGATCACTGGCATGGTGGCTACCTACCTGCATCTGCAGGGCGTCTGGTACGTCTTCGTGGTCCTCAACACCCTGCAGGGAGCCTTCATCTTCCTGACCTTCACCTGCAGGAGCAAGGTGTGGAGGGACGTGCAGGAGCGCTGCCGGCATTGTCTTCAGCAAGTTAGTTTACATCCTGGTCCACCTACACCATCGCCAGGGTCAAGGCAGGAGGTATCCTGCGTCGACAGATGTCCCGCATCTGGGCACGCGGAGTCAGACAACCTCTAGCACCTCCTGGGGCTCTGCGGCTCATCAATGGTCACACGCCAGCGCTCCACATACATATATAACGGTTGGTTACATACCTTTAGAATATTAAATCAAATAAAAATATTTATTCATAAATGGTTGTACATTTATAAAACTCACAATTACAGTACATATATACGTAAAATTGTGAAAATAACAGTATGGCATGTAATCATAATTATATACCTTAAAATCTATATCTTGATCCGGATTTCAAAGCTTTATTCTTCAATGATTTACACAGATCATTTCAGCTGTGGCTGAAGTGATCAGGTGTTACAGCCTCAGAAACAATTTACAGCTGACAATGGAGCCTTGAAGCTTATATTGGCAAAACGGCATTAAATTAGGATGATAAGACAATTGGATGAATAATATAAACTATTTGTGCCATGAAGATATATAAATGTTCTTAGCTGAGCACCTTACATCAAGATATATATATGGGCTACTACCCAGGACCACTGCCACTCTCACACAGCTCATCTACCATGGATCTGGTTTCAATAGGATTTAAAATGTTTGTCAATAACATAGCTCACTGTGACAGCAATTCCTTAATAATTCGAAATATCAAGCTGGAGTATAAGAAGCTTATCAGCTAATTTTGATTATTTCCTGTAGATCTGTTACACCATTATATACATCAGTCATCTTTAACCTATATTGGCCAAGGTCAGCACTTATTAGGTGCCACAGACTTTGACCAATAAAAAACTTAACATTCCACCAGGTTTAAAGATTACACAATTTACTTATAATCATAATAATTCTGACTTTCAGGTCTCTGGTTGCCTTAGAAAGACGGACAAGTGAGCCCTTCGAGGATAAAATATTTCCCAGATACACAGGCAGTAATCACACTGTCGTGATGCATCAGTGAGAAAATCCACAGAAGCCGTGATGAGGGTTCGAAGCTATGCGCTGGGTGTTCCCAGGCACACGCTCAAGACAACTGCGCCACGACATGGTCAAAAGGATGGGAATCTGGGGTACTACTAAACCCACGAGGGTTCCTGAGGCTTCCACTGAAGCCGGACCAGAACGTCACTTAAAATACCATCACTCTGGCTCTGTCGTCTGGGATTGTTCTACTGCTGACGTTCCTCTTTCATCTACAGTCACACTCATCCCAGGTAACTGTAGATGGACTGTGTGGCCACATCCCAGGTGACTAGATGGACTGTGTGGCAACATCCTGGTGACTGTAGATGGACTGTGTGTAGCCACATCATGGTGAGAGTAGATGGACTGTGTGGCCACATCCTGGAGAATGTAGATGGACTGTGTATAGCCACATCCCTGGTGATTGTAGATGGACTGTGTGGCCACATCCCTGGTGACTGTAGATGGACTGTGTATAGCCACATCCTGGTGATTGTAGATGGACTGTGTGGCACATCCCTGGTGACTGTAGATGGACTGTGTAGCCACATCCCTGGTGACTGTAGATGGACTGTGTAGCCACATCCCTGGTGATGTAGATGGTCTGTATAGCTACCCCTGGTGACTGTAGATGGACTGTGTAGCCACATCACTGGTGACTGTAGATGGAATGTATAGCCACATCCCTGGTGACTGTAGATGGAATGTATAGCCACATCCTGGTGACTGTAGATGGACTGTGTGGCCACATCCCTGGTGACTGTAGATGGACTGTGTGGCCCACATCCTGGTGAATGTAGAGGGACTGTGTAGCCACATCCCTGGTGACTGTAGATGGACTGTGTAGCCACATCCCTGGTGGACTGTAGATGACTGTGTGGCCAATCCCTGGTGACTGTAGATGGTGTGTGGCCACATCCATGGTGACTGTGTGGCCACATCCTGGTGACTGTAGATGGACTGTGAAGCCACATCCCTGGTGACTGTAGATGGAACTGTGTGGCCACATCTGGTGACTGTAGATGGACTGTGTGGCCACATCCCTGGTGACTGTAGATGGACTGTGTGGCACATCCCTGGTGACTGTAGATGGACTGTGTGGCCACATCCCTGGTGACTGTGGGCCACATCCCTGGTGACTGTGTGGCCACATCCCTGGTGACTGTGTGGCCACATCCCTGGGACTGTGTGGCCACATCCCTGGTGACTGTGTGGCCACATCCCTGGTGACTGTAGAGGACTGTGTAGCCACATCCTGGTGACTGTAGATGGACTGTGTAGCCAATCCCTGGTGACTGCTGATGGACTGTGTGGCCACATCCCTGGTGACGTAGATGGACTGTGTGGCCACATCCCTGGTGACTGTGTGGCCACATCCCTGGGACTGTGTAGCCACATCCCTGGTGACTGTAGATGGGACGTGTAGCCACAATCCTGGTGAATGTGTGGCCACATCCCAGGTGACTGTAGATGGACTGTGTAGCCACATCCTGGTGACTGTGTGGCCACATACCTGGTGACTGTAGATGGACTGTGTGGCCACATCCCTGGTGACTGTAGATAGACTGTGTGTGGCCACATCCCTGGTGACTGTAGATGGACTGTGTAGCCACATCCCTGGTGACTGTGTGGCCACAATCCATGGTGACGCTGTGGCCACATCCCTGGTGACTGTGTGGCCACATCCCTGGTGGACTGTGTGGCCACATCCTGGTGACTGTAGATGGACTGTGTGGCCACATCCTGGTGACTGTAGATGGACTGTGTATAGCCACATCCCTGGTGACTGTAGATGGACTGTGTGTGGCCACATCCCTGGTGACTGTAGATGGACTGTGTAGCCACATCCTGGTGACTGTTGATGGACTGTGTGGCCACATCCTGGTGACTGTGTGGCCACATCCTGGTGACTGTAGATGGACTGTGTAGCCACATCCTGGTGACTGTAGATGGACTGTGTAGCCAATCCCTGGTGACTGCTGATGGACTGTGTGGCCACATCCCTGGTGACTGTAGATGGACTGTGTGGCCACATCCCTGGTGTGTGTGGCCACATCCTTGGGACTGTGTAGCCATATCCCTGGTGACTGTAGATGGACTGTGTAGCCACATCCCTGGTGGACTGTGTGGCCACATCCCTGGTGACTGTAGATGGACTGTGTAGCCACATCCCTGGTGACTGTTGGCCACATACTGGTGACTGTAGATGGACTGTGTGGCCACATCCCTGGTGACTGTAGATGGACTGTGTGTGGCCACATACCTGGTGAATGTAGATGGACTTGTAGCCACATCCCTGGTGACTCTGGGCCACATCCTGGTGACTGTGTGGCCACATCCCTGGTGGCTGTGTGGCCACAACCCTGGTGACTGTAGATGGACTGTGTGGCCACATCCCTGGTGACTGTAGATGGACTGTGTATAGCCACATCCCTGGGTGACTGTAGATGGACTGTGTGTGGCCACA
>WNGS01161595.1:15600-33245 GCA_020271785.1 Procambarus virginalis | reverse complement strand
GAGCAAAGCTCAACCCCCGTAAAATACAACTAAGTGAATACAACTAAGTGAATACAAACACACACACACCACACACACACACCACACACACACATATGAGTGTATGAGCTACGAGGATCCAGACTGCAGGAATTAAACTCACTTCGTTGGAAGACAGAGAGTTAGGGGGACATGACACCCATTCAGATTCTCAGGGGAAATCGACAGGTTGATAAAGACAGGCTGTTTAACACAAGGGGCACAGCGCACTAGGGACACAGGTGGAAACTACGTGCACCAACATGAGCCACAGAGATATAGAAAGAACATTTTTTTAGTGTCAGAGTGTGGTTGACAAACTGGAATGCATTCGGAAGCGATGTTGGTGAGGCTGACTCCATACACAGTTTCAAGTGTAGATATGATAGAGCCTCAATAGGCCAGGCAAGCTGTAAGCACTGTTGATTGACGGTTGAGAGGCGGGACCAAAGAGCCAGAGCTCAACCCCCACAAGCACAACTAGGTGAGGAAAACTAGGTGAGGCACACACACACACACACACACACACACACACACACACACCACACACACACACCACACACACACACACACACACACTGAACCAAAGCTACTACACAGTCACATCAGGAGAAGACAACAGTGAAGGAACGGGTGATGAAACTTAGGGTGGGCGACGACAGGTACACAGGGAATGACAAAGTGGTTTGTGAAGAACTCAACAAAAGATTTCAGGAGGTCTTTGCAATAGAACAGGGAGAAGTCACGGCACTAGGAGAGGTGGCAGCAAACCAGGTAACCTTGGAAAGGTCGAAATTACAAGAGATGAGGTCAAGAAGCACCTATTGGAAGTGGATGTGAGAAAAGCTGTTTGTGCCGACGGAATCTCACCATGGGTATTGAAAGAGTGTGCAGGAGCACTTTGCTTACCACTCTCCATAGTGTACAGTAGGTCATTAGAAACGGGAGACCTACCAGAAATATGGAAGACTGCTAATGTAATACCAATATATAAAAAGGGTGACAGACAAGAGGCACTGAACTACAGGACAGTGTCATTAACTTGTATACCATGCAAGGGTGATGGAGAAGATTGTGAGAAAACACCTAGTAACGCATCTGGAGAGAAGAGACTTCGTGACAACCCATCAACATGGGTTCAGGGAGGGTAAATCTTGCCTTACAGGCTTGATAGAATTCTACGATCAAGTGACAAAGATTAATGCCAGAAAGGAAGGATGGGCGGACTGCATTTTTTTGACTGTCGGAAAGCCTTTGACACAGTACCCATAAAAGGTGATGCATAAGCTGGAGAAACAGGCAGGAGTAACAGGTAGGCGCTCCAGTGGATAAGGGAAGTACCTAAGTAATAGGAAGCAGAGAGTAACAGTGTGGGTGAGACCTCACGAATGGCGTGAAGTCACAGCTGAGTCCCACAGGGCTCTGTACTTGGACCTATCCCTGTTTTTGCATAACGTAAATGATCTCCCAGAGGGTATAGACTCATCCTCTCAATGTTTGCTGACGACGCCACAAATTATGAGAAGGGTATTAGACAGAGGCAGGCAGCTTGAGACTTCAAGAAGACTGGACAAGCTGCAGGAATGGTCGAACAATGGCTGTTAGAGTTTAACCCAAGCAAATGTAATTTAATGAGATAAGGGTAGGAAGCAGGAGACCAGATACAAGGTATCTTAGAGATGAAATACTCCAAGATTCAGAGAGAATTTCGGCCCGCCTCTCAACTGTCATTCAACTGTTTACTAACTACTTTTTTTTTCCCACACCACACGCACACACACACACACACCACACACACACACACACACACCAGGAAGCAGCCCGTGACAGCTGACTAACTCCCAGGTACCTATTTACTGCTAGTAACAGGGCATTCAGGGTGAAAGAACTTTGCCCATTTGTTTCTGCCGGGTGCGGGAATCGAACCCGCGCCACAGAATTACGAATCCTGCACACTATCCACCAGGCTACTGGCCCCCCTGTGTGTGTGTGTTGTGTGTGTGGGTGTGTTTTCTGGTGTCTGTGTTTTGTGTTTTTTTCCTGTTCCTGCGTGTTCCGGTGTTTGTTTTTGTTTTTGTTTGAATGTGAGGGTGTCACTATATAATAAAAAATGGAAATGTTCATTTGTGCAACCGCTAATCTCCGAATTCTTCACTGATTGCTTTGAATTTTTAACACAACGTTCCATTCACATCCGAGAAGGTTTTTATATACATACTATATAGATGTCACGTCTGCGACAGTAAAAAAACATGCTTTTTCTGAAAATCGTATTTTTCATGTGTTTTCCATGTGAGGGAAATCTTTGAAACCTCTTACCGATTGCTTTGAAAATTTGACACGACGTTGCATTTGAATAGGCGCGTCTTTTATATATCTACTATATACGTGCCTCACCTGTGACAGGAAAAACAGTTTTTTTTGAAAAACAGCGCCAATTGTTGAAAAAGGCAACACATGCTGTAATCTCTGAAAGTTCTTCACCGATTGCTTTGAATTTTGACACAACGTGCATTCAAACAGGCGCGTCTTTATATATACCTACTATATAGATGCCTCTCTTTGCAGATAAAAACATGCATTTTTGAAAAACAGCGCCATCTTGTTGCACATAATAGTAACATTCGCGCTATACTAAATATCTCACGAATTCCATTTCAATGTTCCCGATTGCATTGCCATATTTTATTTTCATAGGTTTCGATTTATTTAATTTGTTATCCAATTATTAATGTGACATTGTGCTGGATTGAGCTGTGTTGCTTGCCATACTGTTCATTTCGTAAGTATAAGTAAAGATGCCACACCTGTGACAGGTAAAACCTGCTTTTCTTGAAAAGCAGCGCCATCGTTTGCATGTAAGAGCAACACACATGCCATACTAAATTGTTACAATTCCATTTCAATGCTTCTGATTGCAGTGATAAATTGAATTTTCATAGATTTTGATTTAGATTCATTTTGATTTAATTATTTTGTGTGGATTTCGTTGAAATTTTGCTGTGTTGTTTACCATACTGTTCATTTCGTGAGTATAGTGATTTTTTTATCTTTCAAATTTGTAATTCATTTTTAACTGTTTTTCTTATATTTCAGTGATAAGAACATCAGATCACTTGATGTTCCCAATTTTCTGATGGGAACATGAGACCATTTGGGAATGCATCGGTCAGAGGAGTGGGGAATGGTGGGGAGGACGAGGGGACAGGGGTGGGATAATTGTGGGGTGGACGAGGGACAGGGGAGTCGGGGCATGGTGGGAAGGAAGAAGGAATGGTGGAGTGAGGAATGGTGGGGAGGATGAGGGGATGGTGGAGTGGGGAATGGTTGGGAGGCCAAGGAGACGGGTGAGGGGGGAATGGTGGGGAGGACTGGATGACAGGGAAGGTTGCTGTGGCTGGGTACTGCTAGTTTCATTATGTTTTCCCGGTCCCTGCGTGTTCCGGTTATGCGTTACTGTCTGTTTTGGTATTTTGGCCTTTCCATGTGGCCCTTCAGGCTGGCTTTCTCCCTCCTGTTGTAGTGTTCTTTTCCGGTGCTTCTTTGCCGCGGGCTAGTACTGTGTATATTTATATGTAATTGTAATTATGTAACATATCATGTCAGTGTTATTTCCCCGCAAAAAAAAATTGTTATTTTAGTGCTTCCTGTTCTGAGCTTGTTTTGTTTTTCAGTTTTGTGTTTCCTTTCTTTGTTGTTCTCATGTTTTGTTTTTGTGCATTCCATTGATCACTGCTTGTACACTTTTTTGTCAGACTGTTTTATTGTATTTATTGTGCTTTACCTATAAAAAAAAGCAGAGGGCAGCTATTTTAAACACGAGGTTGACTCCGGGCGACAGATGAGGCCACTTGAGACGCTGGGATTCGGATCTACTAAACAGCTAAACTGTTAGCAATCATTGACTAATAAATAAACAGATAGATCAAGAAATTAAATAATTTAAGAAATAAATAGTTACATATACATATTTAATTTATATATATTAAGAAATAATTAGTTCTGCTCTGTATCAATTAATACTAACTCTATATTCCCTCCACTGTGAAATTGTGGGAGTTTACCTATTGTTTATTATCTATTAAAAATACTTTAATATACAGTCCATTTAAGAAAAAAATTAACTTCGTCACATAATCTCACATATGGTGAGAGGAACTGTTACAATATAGTGAGGATAGAAGTATTGCAATATTGCGAGGGACAAAGTTGGGAAATATTGTTAAAGAATAAGTTTTGCAATATGGCGAAGGAGGTGTATGTGTGATGTTGTGAGGGAGGTAATTGTGTAATATGATGAGGTGGGGAAGTGGTTCAATATGTTGAGGGAAGAAATTGCGGAATATGGTGATGTAAGAATATTAAAATATAGGTGACGATGTGATGAAATATGGTGAGGGTGGATGGGGTGAAATAGTGTTAGGTAGGAGGTAGTGCAATATGTTGAGAAAGATCAAGATGCAAAATGTTGAGAAAATTCAAGGAGCAATATAGTGAGGGAAGACATTGTGCAATATGTTTAGGAAGTCGCACAATATGATGAGGGAGGACACTGTACCACACTGTGACAGAGGAAGTGGTACAATATTGTTAGGGAGGACGTTGTGCCACATCGTGACGGAGGAACTGAGCAATGTGGTGAGGAAGGATTTGTTGTAATATGTTTAGGAAGAACATTGTGCCATATGGTGAGTGAGAAAGAGTTGCAATATGGCGGGTGAGAAAGGGATGCAATGTGGTGAGAGAGGGTGTGGTGCAATATGGTGGGGGAGAGTGAGGTGCAATATGGTGAGAAGATGAGGTGCAATATGGTGAAGGAGGATGTGTTTCAATGTGGTGATTGAATACGTGGTCCCAAATGGTCAGGATTTTTTTTTCATTACGGTGAGCGATGAAATAGTGAAATATGATGAGGGAGGAGGCGATGCAATATTTTTAGGGACAACCTGATGCAATATGGTGAGGGAGGACATGATGGAATATGGTAAGGGAGGATATTTTGCAATATTGTGAGGTTGGAAGTGGTACAAATGGTGAAGGAAGAAGTTGGGTAATATGGTCAGGGAGGAAGTTCTGTAATACTGTGAAAGAGGAAGATGTGTAATGTGGTGGTGGAGGGAGATGTGCAATATAGTGAGGGAGGATATGGTGCAATACATATGTTGAGGGACGAAGTTTTGCAATGTTTTCAAGGAGAAAGTTGTTCAATATAATGATTGAGGAAGGTGTGCAATAATGTGAGGACGAAAGTTGTGCAATATTGTTAAGGAGGAAGTGGTGCTATATAGTGAGGGGGAGCAAATGATGTAATATAATGATGAAAGATATGGTGCAATATGATGAGGAACGAAATGATGGAATATGATGAAGGAGGAAATAATAAAATATGGGGAGATTTTTACCTAATGCAATATAAGTAAGGAGATTTATGACTACGAATGTCCCTTTCATCGGTGGAGATGGATGACAAATGGATGAGTGTGACGGATGACCTTGATTAATCACCCGCAAATCGTGAAGGCACAAGCGCGCGACCCAGGTGCGGGTGTCTAGTTACACCTCCCTCTCTCGATGCACGATTGAGTGAGGGTCAACTAATGTATTTATAGAGACTTTAGCTCTTAGACCCATCTTACTATATTGACCAAACCACACAAGAAAGTGAAGAGACGACGACGTTTCGGTCCGTCTTGGACCATTATCAAGTTGATTGTGATTAGAGGAAGGAGGCAAAAGCAATAAATAAGCAAGAGAGGTGAGGAGAAGGAAATCGTTGAGGAAAAGCAAGGCAATAGGTATGGAAGGTAAGATGTAATAAAGGGGGGTAATAATAGGATTAAGAAAGAGATCGTAAGAGAAAACAAGAGATAGAAAAAGAAAAAAGAGAAAAAGAATGGTAGGCTTATGTTAGATCACGTTTTGTTAGAAAGTTTAGAACATTTGAGTATATACTATGGAAT
Source organism: Procambarus virginalis (assembly GCA_020271785.1). Classification (NCBI taxonomy): domain Eukaryota; kingdom Metazoa; phylum Arthropoda; class Malacostraca; order Decapoda; family Cambaridae; genus Procambarus; species Procambarus virginalis. The sequence continues at coordinate 27,267 of WNGS01161595.1, read as the reverse complement.
GAAAAACTCAACAGCAACAAAGCTGGGACTCAGTTCATTTTGGGTATGTTTTGTATCAGGGCCGATTCAACAAGACGGCTCTGTGTAGAGTTGAGGCAGGAAAGATTATTTTTGAGGAAGACCAACCAATTGTATGATTAGAATCCCTAACATGAAAGAAGAGAGCATTGCTTGTGTCATCAGACTTAACACTTATTTTGTGCTCCTTAAGTATGTCATTCAGTGTACGGCAATTTCAACAAAGTAATGGAGAGTAAAAGACGAACAGGAAATAGTGTGGACACCAGCAGCATTAGAAGCAGGAGGAGAAGTATGAACCAGATTACTACGAAGAGTGTTAGTTTGTCGAAAGGCAAGCCTTATGTCAAGAGAACGAAAGGTACTAGTAAAGGTTTAGAGTTCAGAAACATCATACTAGTTTAAACAGTCATATTTTGTATGTAGTAAACTCCTATTCTATCCAGTATGTGGATAACCTTATGGATGATTTTTCCTCTAGGCATATATCCACAGTTTTCACAATCCACAGGAGCCTGATAGCTGAGAAGGCAGCGCTCAGGATTCGTAGTCCTAAGGTAACGAGTTCGATCCCCGGCAGAGGTGGAAACAATTGAGCATAGTTTCTTACACCCTGTTGCTCGTTTTCACCTAGCAGAAAATAGGTACTTGGGAGTTAGACAGCTGCTACAGGCTTCTTCCTGGCGATGAGTAACAAAGAGGAGGCCTGGCCGAGGACCGGGCCGCGGGAACACTATGCCCCGAAAGCATCTCAAGATACCAATCAGGGATCAATCACCCCTGTCGCCCAGTCTCTGAAGCGGATGAACACTACCTGCCGCCACCGGCTGTCGCCCATCGCACCCACCCCTGACCTCCAGTGAGCCGGATGAGTGTGGTTACCCTGTGACCGTCTCCTTTGGGCTTAACGATACATTCCATTCATAATGCTGTCATATTATTATTATCAATATTTATTAGGTTGTATTACTGCGAAATAAATAAGTTATCTGGTCCATCAAAGCTATTTTGCAACTAAACATCTTTTGCATCTAAAGCTTTTTTCATCCTGAGCCTCTCATGTCTTATCATATATACTAAATCAACTCGATCTATACTTTCCAACTCAGCTATTTAAGGTGCATGATTGTGTATACTCTATAATTTGCAGTAATTAAAATTCACCCATTCTCGGAAGAGTGGTGAGACCTTCCCTGAGAAGAGGTGATGACATATGTACCAGGAGGAATGCCTGTTATCATTAGATTAACAGGAGGGTAAGAGAGTGTGTTAGGGTGGTAGGGAGGGTGTCGCAAGACTGATGACCAGGAATGTGGTTGAGCAGAAGGATGAGAGCAGGATTGAGTGTGGATGAGTGAGAGTACCTACCTATCTATACTTACCTATTACTGCAGATAATGCATACTTGTTTCATACCTATTTCATACAGTTCACAAGATGTTTCATTCCCCCCTTCAATTTACGTTTTTCATTATTTCATCACTGATAAGATGTAGTTCTCTGCTTTTTCTTAATTTTCAGAGGAAGTTGAAAATAGCTCTTATAGGAGAGGCAAAGGTGCAATAACATATTAAAACGAATTTAGCTGTGCATTATCTGTACTATCAATTCTACTATATTATTCAACTATACCTTCCAACTCAGCTAATTTAAACTTCAGGGTTTTGTGTTTACTCTCTAATATACAGTATTAAAACGATTTAAGCCTTCTCTAAGCAGCTCAACACATCAAACAGTTGTGCTGTTTCTTATCATCGCTCCATTGTGCGCATCTTCTGTCTTACCAATTCTACTACATCTTTGAACTATACCTTCCAACTCAACTAATTTAAACGTCTGGTTTTTGTGTTTACTCTCTGATATGCAGTATTCAAACGATTTACTAAGTCACTCTGTAAAAAAAAATCTGCAAAAACTAAGTCACAACAAATATATTTGTCACTGCAAGAAACTAAGTCACTGCAAAAAAATTGTCACTCTTTAAAAACAAAGACACTGCAAAAACAAAGACACTCTGCAAAAATAACTTGTCTCTCTGGGAAAAAAAACAACTAAGTCACTTCTTAAAAATACTTGTCACTGCAAAAACTAAGTCACTCTGCCAAAAAGTCTAACTCCGCAAAATACTTTGTAACTCTTCCAAAATATGATCACAGCATAACGATTACGATCACGAGATTCTGCAACTTGCAACCGTCTCGGCCGGACGTGTTCTCGTTGCTCTAGCTTTCTCTCTCGCACCTAGCACTGCAGGGTGGGTAAATAGTTGTCAGCAAGACTTGCGTCTCTCTAGATGGTCAGACCCCACTCCCATGCCGAGTAGAGACAGTAGGCCATATCCAGTGACGTGTAGTCTTTGAGAGAGACCCATCGTCCACCAGGAAGTTCGTTCTCCAAGACATCCCTCCTGAAGTTCGAGCGCCCGTTCTCCAAGACATCCCTCTTGAAGCTTTTTAAATACGTTGCGGGAGTGACACCTAAAGACATCAGACAAGAAGGCACGGACATCCTCTTCTTCTTCTATAGTGAGGAGGAAGTCGACAAACTTCTGTTTTACCGCCCCGATTTTTCCAGTCCACACTTTCGTCTCAACTTCCCAAGTTAGTACCTGGCTGCACACTCTGTCGTTATTCACGATCTCAGCCAATGGATCGTGGAACAGGATGAAGCAGATAAAAGAACATTCATGTACGACTTCAAGGAATCCAACCGGGGCTTAGGGCTCCACGAAGCTCACTTCTTCAACAGAAATCGCTCCTTAAACCTGAGCTACGAGACCGTAGCCTCGGCTACTCTGGCTACCAGCTTCGGTGTTTACAGCTTCCGTATCCACATTCATCCATTCCGTGTGAAGAAGAAACGTTTCCACATCGTCAACCAGTGCCTCCGGTGCTACGAGTACACCCACTCCACCAGCATATAAAGGGAGCCGGTCGGCCGAGCGGACAGCACGCTGGACTTGTGATCCTGTGGTCCTGGGTTCGATCCCAGGCGCCGGCGAGAAACAATGGGCAAAGTTTCTTTCACCCTATGCCCCTGTTACCTAGCAGTAAAATAGGTACCTGGGAGTTAGTCAGCTGTTACGGGCTGCTTCCTGGGGGTGGAGGCCTGGTCGAGGACCGGGCCGCGGGGACACTAAAAAGCCCCGAAATCACCTCAAGATAAGATATGTAACCCAGCGTATTCAGAAGTGTAGCCTCTGCTCAGCTGATCGCCATTATTCTATCTGCATGTCAGAAACACTATGCTGTGTGCTTTGCTATGGCGATCATCCTGTAATCTCCATTCGTTGTCCTCATAGACTAGAAGTCATCAAGAACATGGAGAAAACCACATCTTCTGTGGGACCCAGTACCTCTGATGCAACCAACCAATCAGCGACTACCTCAACTTCAACTTTCAACGTCTAAGCCGCCATTTACCTGGAGCTTCAGGAAGGACAAACAACTGCTACTGCTACTCCTAGCTAGTTGGGGGCCCAGGTCCCAACCAATCAGCCAGCCACTCATCGAGCCAGCCGTCGCCACCTCCAGCCCACCTCGACCAATCACTGTACAGCACAGTTCAAGCGTTGACATCGGCGGCCAGTATGATAGCTGGCAATAACCCCCAGGAATATGTTAGAATTCTAAATATTCTCTACAAAGCAAATGGTCTTCCAGCTTTCAACGTTCCTGATGAAGTTTACATCAACACCACTTCAACCTCTAGTTCTCTAGATCTGGATCCGGTCTCTGACATCACCGTGAACGCCGCCGTTCTGACGGATCTACTATCAACAGCTGCAACGCTTGCTCCTCCAGCAACATCATCACAAGCCACCCAGACGCCGACGCCTCCTCCATCGACAACTACCATAGTTCCACCCCCTCATGTTCGAACCCTCTGAACGTTCTACGTCAGCTGCAGGTCCCATGAAGCCTCATCAAGCAAGAACTTATCCCTCAAGAACCACCGCCTCTGCTTCTGAGTCAGCCGACTCATCGGATGAGGACGTCTCGGTTGAAACACCACCTCCTCCACGGAAGCACGCCTACACAACCGAAGATTTCCTGCTGGACACTACCTCCAACGCTAGCCTCACCATGTCAACGCGTAGCAAGACCAACAAACCGGCTAGAAAGCCTGGAAAGAAGAAGAACACCGACGATCTGCGCCTGAGAAAATCAAGTAAACAGAAGAACACCGACGAAATGCTGTAAAGAACACCGCGACGAGAACCCCTGCCTCCTGCAAGGCACTTCAGCGAGCAACCATGAGAACTCCACCCTACCACCAAACCATAGCGCCAGCTGCAATTATTACCCACGGTGGTTGGGCTCCGTCTTTTCTCCCCCCTCTTCGACTTGTCTCCAGTTCCTAGCTCAAGGTTTCTGCCTCCTCGCCCTGTCTTCCATCCCCTGCTTGCCTGCTCTAGGGCCCTTGAAACTAAAAGTGAAACTGAAACTTCCAAAAACACTAAGACAATCTGTAAAAAATACTTGTCACTCTGCTAAAATTCAATCACTCTACCAAGAAAAAACTAACTCACTCTGCAAAAAAATCTTGTCATTCTGCAAAAAACAACTGTCACTCTTTAAAAAAAAACAGGTGTCACTCTACAGAAACTAAGTCACTATGCGAATAAAAAATAAGTCATTCTGCAAAACTAAAGTCACTCTGCATCAGTTATGAAGATGATACAATATAGACTGCACTAGCAAGATGGATATGCCCAAACACTATTGCGAGGCGGACTAAAAAATAAAGGAAACAGCTCTCACACTGACACGCATGTTCATGTACGCTGATGCTGGCTTACACACATTCACTGGCACAAGCCACACTCACCCTATAATGCTCGGGAAATCTGGGAAAGTCAGGTCAAGAGTTGAGTATACACATTATGTCTAGTTGGGAACAAAATTATACTCCAAGTATCACTAGTCATAAACTTTGATGCATTAAGAGTTTAGTTATGAAATAGAATAACAGAAGTATGCTAGATACCGCGTGAAATATGAGTTAATTTGTTTTTGAAACTGCGAAGTTCTCTTGTAGTTTGATGTTGAATAAAGATATAATACAATGCTAACCCTCTACCACTTTCATGGTAGGTTACTTCTTAAGAAGATATTTCATTAAAGAAAAACAAAAAAATATGATAAAGATACAAAACGAGGTATGATATTGATAAAGATATGATTATATTCCTTACTATCAACTTATGAGTGAAGTTTATGTGTAACCCTGAACATAGAGAATGGGAATGAAGACCTCGTAAAGAACTACATCTTATCAGTGATGAAATATTGAACAAAGCATGTTGCAACGGTGTAATAAATAATCTTTTGAATTGTATGGGCCATTAGGTAAGTAGGCATTTTGAATGCCTCATCTGCAGTAATTAGTAAGTAGACTCACTCATCTACTTTCACCCGCATTCCAGTCATCCAGTCTTACGCCACCCTCCATGACAGCCGCACGCTCGGTCACCCAATTTACTGTTCCTACCGATCAGTCCCTGTACTCCTGTCTCATATCCTCTCCAGTTGGTCTCGCTACTCTCCCGAAAATGGGGAAAATTTAAATTACTGTAAATTTGAGAAAAAACACAAAACCTAAGGCTTAAATAGCTGAGTTGGAAGGTATAGTTGAATGATATAGTAGAATTGGTACAACAGAAGATGCACACATTGGAGTAATGATATGAAAACAACTGTTTGGTGAGGTTGAAGTGCTTAATGGGGCTTAAATAGTTTTAATACTGCATATTGGAGAGGCTAGCAACATGTTATCATACTACATAGGATTGCGGACGCGGCCATTGAACCTTGCAACAAGAACACGTGTGATAACATACATCTATCACAACAGTCATATCATTAATCAAAAACTCAACGACCAAAGGCACGAACTGGGTCTCTCTACAATGTGTGCAAAGTCATGTGGGAATCAAGGGAATAGACATTGCAGACGAGGCGGCAAAAGTTGCAAAGTAAAGAGAAGAACTAGTTGACATTCATACCACAGAGTCCGATTCAGATTAAGCGAGTAATTATAACCAGAGCAATGCAAAAGTGATACAGTGACCACAAAACTCAGACTGTTAGCAACCATCTCGAATCTGTGGGTTGGTACAGGAATTCAACCAACGTACCGAACCTCGTTATGTAATGTAGGGGAGCATTAAGGGCAACATAAGCTACACGTACAGTTACATCGCATCGAGGCATTTGAGATACCATGTTGCATGGGAAATGACGGCTACAGGTTCCAGGAAGACGAGGGAAATGTCACGTGAGCTGTAGAGAGAATGACCTGACAGAAGCCGCTCTGGAACATTAATCTAAACTAAATTGCACGTACAAAAAACGCCATTAAGATCAACTGGTAACTCGATTCAAGCAGAGCAAGAAGAATTGTGTTAAACACATTATGGGCAACATCTTACTGAAGCTAGTTAAACTAGAAAACAAGCAAAGCACTTGAGTGGGCCAGTCCGAGACTTAGGCCCCGCGCAGTGATATCCCATGCAAAAAAAAAAAAGTCAAGCGTTAACATTGAATAGGCGCATGTTTTCTATAGCTTACTATATAGATGCCACCCCTTTAACAGGTAAAACATAACGTTTGTTTGATAACAGGCTGGCGCCATCTGTTTGCATATAATACGAACGTGTCGGCTTTACTAATATGTCTACGAATTCCATTTCAATGTTTCCGATTGCATTGATAAATTTTATTCATAGAGTTCGATTTATTTTATATTTGTTTATTGATCATTTGTGTGAAATTGTGTTCGATGAGCTGTGTTGTTTCCATACATTCATTTCGTAGAATATTATAGATGCCACACCTATACAGGTAAAACTTGCTTTTCTTGAAAAACAGCGCCATCTGTCATAGTATAGACTATAAGACACATTGCATACAAATATGTTACAATTCCATTTCAGTGTTTCTTTATGACTTGATAAATAGAATTTTCTTGAATTTTTGATTTATTTTTATTTTGATTTAATTATTTTGTGTGAATTGCATTGGAAATCAGCTGTGTTTGTTTACCATATCGTTCATTCCGTGAGTATAGTAAAACAAAATTATTTTTATCTTATATCATTATTTTCATTTTAACTGTTTTTCTTATATTTCAGTGGTGAGAACATAAGATCATTTAATGTTCCCAATATTCTGATGGGAACATTAGACGTGGTTAGTGAAGGCAGTCGTACATGGAGTGGTAATTGTGAGATTGCTAGGGATTGAAGTAGAGGAGTGGTTTGGGGGAACTATGGTACAATGGAATAGGTAATGAAGGGGTAAGGCGCGGGTACTATGTAGTTTTGATGGTGGGGACGATTGGATGGGGGAATGTATAATGTATGTTAGGACAAAGTGACCAGTTTGATGTGGCTCATGGTAAAAGTAAGAGGTGAATGCTTGATGTTTACTGGTTGTGATGCCCAGGAGCATTTATGGGTTGGACCTGTGTGGGAGTGACTTGAGGAGATGGAAAGGTTAGCTGTGTTTTAACAACGCACATGCATGCTCGAGCCCCAACAACGTGTGGCTGGGGTACTGCTAGTCTTTTGTGATAAAAAAATTAAAATGGAATGTTACGTTTGTTTAAAGTTGCCGTAATCTCCGAAAGTTTACTTTCACCGATTTTGCCCCTGAAATTTTCACAACACGTTCCCTCATTTCGCATCCGAGCGCTGTTTTTTTCCAATATCATACTATATTATATATACTACGATATATATATAATTCTATGGTAATATATATATCTAATATATAGTATGTATATATATATATATTATATATATTAGTTTTTTTTTTTTTTTTTTTTTTTTAAAAAAACGTGTTTTTTTTACAAGCAGTGTTTTTCGTGTGTTTTTCTCCCTTGTCAGGGAATTCTCTGGAGCCGGGTCTTACCCGATTGCTTGTGAACCTATTTTGCAGCCAAACGATTGCAATTCAACATAGGCGAGATGTCTTGTTATATGACCTACTAACATAAATGCATCCAACTACCATGGTCTGACAGGGAAATACGTGTTTTTTTTCTTTAAATCAGCTGTCATCTAGTAAGGGACGGGTAGGGAGCAACCACACGATTGGTAACTCGTCACGAGATCAGCTTCATCTCAATTGATGCTTAGACAATTTTCGACCCAGAACGTTCCCTTCGATACATCTTAGCGGTTTGTTCTTATACATACTATTACAGGCTGCTCGACAGTCTGGTGGACAGGGTAAAACATGCGATCTTTTTGAACCAACAGCGCCAATCTTGTTGGACGTAACAGCAACACACGGTATACAAAATATGTTACGATTCTATTTCATTGTTTCTGATTGCACTGATAACTTAAATTTTTCATACACTTAATATTTATTTTAGCATGTTAAGTTATTGTTGTGTGTCGTTGTGTTGGAATTCAGCTGTATTGCATACCATACTGTTCATTTTGTGGGAATAGCTGATTTGTTGTTTTCATTTCTTGCATGTGTTTTTCATTTGCGGTGTATGTGTTGTTAACTGGTTCTTCCTTTGTTTCAGTGCAATTGGATAGGTGAATTTGAAGCTGGGAGTCGATATGATCTGGGTCTTTGAATGAAAATATTTCTTTAGTATTTTTTGGTTATGTTTTGAAAACAAGAAAAGTGACAACACGTTTATTTCACAACTGTAAATGTGCAACAAACATCTATGAATCCACCAGCTACAACGTCAACTGCTTTCTTAACGTTATATCAAAATGACGCATTTGCTAAAACACTGCTGTATGCGGAAGTGCCTACGTAATACACATGGAATGCCAGTAGAAAATTGTTTGAACGACGCAAACGAGAATTGCGAGTCGACGGACAACCCTGGCATTTGTCAAAATATCAACTACGATAGGCAAACTGTACACCATGCATCCCAATCAAGTTGAATGCTTCTTTCTTCGCATTCCGTTTCAAATGTGCCCGGTCCAACGTCCCTGTCTAGCCACTGAGATTTGGTCAACGGGCATAACGTTTATGCCACTTTCCGTAGTGCATGTGCAAGCTCTTAATTTGATTGGAGGAATGACCGACCTGGGATGTATGAATTATGACCACGTCCGAGACAGCGGTCCAAGCCAAATCCACATATTCGAGCATTGCTTTGACAAACATTTAGGTGACCACACTGCGATCCGGTTTCTGTATCGGCATCACTGAGTGTATGGCTGAGTAGAATCATATAATAAAGTCAGCAGCATGGCTGGAAAGATATTACATCTATTTGATAGCGCTAAGTGAAAAGTGTAACATAGTATCGTACATATAGATTTTGAGCAACAGCAGTAATTTACAGACGAATGCGTGGATAACTGGCTACTGCAGAATCTGATTTCTGACGAACAGAAGGTTCTAATTCAATGTGGAAATCAGCCTATCACTAAATCACAGTCTTGCTGCCTGCTTCGTCGATGTCAGAATGCTGTCTGTGAATCAAATAGGCAACGCGGGTGGGTACTAGTTCGTCTCATGTGCATCGTCAAACATGTCGTAATGCTAACGCATTTGAGGGCGAAAAGCATTTATACTAATCCAAGTAAGTTCAAACTGGTCACACTAAACGGGTTTGGTAGACATCTTTTTAGCATGCTGCCAGGGAGGGAAACTGTAAAAACCTACCCTGTGACTTAGATTAGACTTCTTGGCAGCATTTCGATTCCAAACTAGGCATAAACCGTTGCTGCTTGGGCATCGTTCTTTCTCGTGCTAGGTATAGTATGTCCGGTAATGGGCGTGCGCTGTTTTCCCCCTGATAGTTCCTCAACTTCCTTTTCTTGTGCATGTCATCCGTACATCACGCCTGTGACATTCGCTACACAAGAGTGGCAAGGAACTGCTAAGCCTATCTGGTCTATGCAAGTTGCCCATCCCTACATTGAACAAGACTTCCTATGTTTGATTCCCAAGCATGCAACATTTTCAAAGCATCCGGTATGGGAAAAACATTGCACAAATGTAAACATTTGTTTGGGATGTGAATGCACAATGGGCTCCACAAAAAAATCACTCCAGGCTCTGTGCACTCGATCGTGTTCAATGATTGGCGTGGAAACTCATACTATTCCGCTGAACGCATAATAGTGCGGGCAGGACCGATTTTCAGGCAACATATTACCTTAATTCCTCCCGATCGGACATCCAGCGTGCGACCAATAAATGCTCCGCCTGATCAATATTTACTATTTGGTCGGCTCCACGTTAAGAACGTTAAAATTTAATACTGCTAATACTGCGTGTGCTCTGAGCTAGCAAAATCGCACCCTCCCATCAACTTGGGATATACTCTCACATCAAATGTTCTGGAAAAAATTAGAGAAAGGAAACGTGAAGTCCCCGTTGATCTGATCTCAGGACGAATTTCATTACCACATAACTTATACAATTTAGTGACGTCAAAGGATGATGATACAGCTTTTTAAAAATCAGTATTTGCTCATAATACTTCTAATGGTCAAATTATACGAATCTCTGCAGTTCGTTTGCAATCACAAGGAGCTGTCTCTTGTGGCTCTATAATGACCACTAACCAAAACCATCTACGAACCCTTATAACAATATCTCCGCCTCTCCATGAGTAACAGCTCAAAGCACAGGCAGTCACCCAAGTCATCCTACAAGTCCTCGGACAACTGGTGACTGACGCACGAGAAGGGCCGTTTTGAGTATCCAGCAGATATTTTTATTTCACCTTTCTAGCCAGGTGATACCCTCACACGTACGGCAATTGAAAATGTGGCATTCCAATCGCATATGTTTGGATATGGGGTGTATATCACCAGTGCTCAGAAACTGTGGCACAATCCGCCACGTGTCTCCCTTGTGTGCCAAAAAAATATTAACTCAGCATCATCGTAATATAGCAACAATCTTGAAATGGACCTTTTAAACAGCTGAAGATATCACGTCATTTCCTCGCCAGTTCCTAGATGTTAACAGAGCAACGCTCCATTTTTTCCTTTTCACAACTAGGAGTACTTTAAATTTCCATATTGTAGTTAGCGTTTGGATCATTACCATCAATCAAAGCTCAGTAGACTAATCGATTCTTCGAAATTGGGGAGCAGGGTTTATGATCCTAGAACACGGTATGCCCTTCTCAACATCGGTATCAACTATATTAGTATTGTTGCTGCTTCTAGAGTTCGTGCAAACACAGACAAATCTTATATAGTCTCCACAGTACAATGGAACAAATCAATATTGTTGAAATTACAGCGGATTGGCGAAACATTTAAACATATTAGAACAGCTACCCCACCATTTCAGCTATTTTCTATTACTTTTCCATTTTACACAGACTGAGCAGCAGCAGTACGCGTCGGGGGCCGGTGTGTATCAAGCTAGCTATTATCAATAATATTTATACAGTATAAATCGTGGTAACATATTTATATTATAATCTTATAGTGCCCTAATTATAAATTAATATTATATTTATTATTATAACCTAATATTTATCGATATACGAATTATATCTATATAACTGTAGGTGTGTTGGAATGTTCCAGGGAGGCTCTCTCCCCCTGAGAGCAAGGTCGTGAGGAAGCGACGAGAGTAGGTGGTGATATTTTAGGAAAAAAGTCTAAAAAATGCACCAACATCCTCGTGCAATCCC
>WNGS01161595.1:0-15575 GCA_020271785.1 Procambarus virginalis | reverse complement strand
TTTTTTTTTTTTTTTTTTTTTTGCAGGGATATTCCTGCGCGGGCCCTAAGTCTCTGGCTGGCCCACTAAGTGTTGCTTGTTTCTAGTTTACTTGGGTGGAGTATGAGTATTATTACTCGTATGGTCGCTTTAGTAAGATGTTGCCATATGTGTTTAACAACTTCTTCTGCTCTGGTTGAATTGAAGTTGAAACCTTAATGGGTTCGTAACTGTGCACTGTGTCAGATAATGTACCAGAGGTCTGTCGGGCATTTCTCCACAGTGTTGACATTTCCTCTCATCTTCCGGAACCTGTAAGCCTATTTCCCATGCACATGGGTATCCAAGCCTGATGCGATGTAAGTGTACTTCTGTTGCCCTACTGCTCCCCTTCATTAACATAAGTGGTTCGTAGTTGGTTGAATCCCTGTACCAACCTGCAGATCGAGATGTTGCAACAGCTGAGGTGTGGTCACTGTACAACTTTTGCATTGCTCTGTTCTAATTACTGCTTAATCTGGGACAGACTCTGTGGTATGCAAATGTCTACAGTTCTTCTCTTAGTTGCAAGTTTTGCAGCTTCGTCTGCAATGTCATTTCCAACGATACCCACATGACTTGGCACCCAGTTGAGAAGGACCCGTCGGCCTTGACGTTGGAGTGTTTGCATTAATGATAGGACAGTTGTGATCAGATGTATGTTATCACATATGCGGTCTTGTTGCAAGGTTTCAATGGCGGTTCTCGAATCTGTATGTATGATAACATGTTGTCGGTGTTGAGCAAGAGCATGTTCCAAATCCTTTTGAATGGCCAGCATCTCTGTTTGTAAAGTCGAACACCCATTTGAGAGCCTCCAACTATGTACAGAGTTTCCTGCTTTAACTGCAGCTCCGGTTTCGTGTCCCTGCTGGTCTACTGATCCATCGGTGAAGTATGTGAAGCTGTCGGATGCCATGTTTGCTTCTATATGCATCTGTGCAATGTTACGTAGCAGAAGAGGATGTGTCTGGTTCTTTTTCCCTACAATAACCATAATCTTAAAGTCTGCTGGCGGAGATTCCCAAGGGGCTTGCATAACAAAGTCTGCATGTATTTCGTCGACACCCTTCTCAGTGACTGTGTTTGTTATTTCGAACGTATTGATGGTGTTTATCGCACAATGGGTCCACCTGGTGCTATTGGAGGCTCGTCTGTCCAGAGTTAGTGCTCCAGTGATGATATCATTAAGTGAACTGATTCTAGGTCTAGTCAATATCTTGGTGAGCATGAACGCAGCGATCCCTTTTACCCTTATTTCAAGCGACGTTAGCCTGGTTTCCAGTCTTAGGTTCAGTATTTTAGTCCATCTGGGAGCTCCTGTTATGATTCGCAATGCATCGTTTTGAAGAACCTCAACGTTCGCCCACTGGCCAGGAGAAAGAGTGAGTAAGGCAGGCGCTGCATAATCAATTAGGGAACGAACGGCGTGTATGTAAAACATTCTTAACACTTTGTGTCCCGCTCCTAGACGGGGCCCTGTGATTGCTCTCATTATATTTAGTCGTGATTTTACTTTCTCCTTTAGATATTGAATTTGCTTGTTGAACGACAAGTTAAAATCTATCCACACTCCGAGATATTGATATTGTGTAACCCACTGAAGGTTAATGTCTTGAATGCGTAGGTGCCTGTCTGGAGTGTGGCCGCCTAGTCTCATTGCCTTAGACTTCTGTGCAGATATTTTTAGCCCTAAAACGCTGCATTCAGATGTTACGGTATCTAATGCATCTTGTGCCTTATTGAGAAGTGAAGGACCTGTGATGACTAATGCTAGATCGTCAGCATAGCTTAGCAATTTAACCCCTTCTGTAAATGTCATGGTAACAAGTTTTTCCATAAGGATGTTAAAAAGACTAGGACTGAGGACTCCTCCTTGTGGAGTCCCATTCTCATGCAAGCGGTAGTCCGACACTTGTGCTTGCAACTTTACTCTGGCATACCTGTGACTTAGGTAATCTAGAATCCATGCTAGCATTATTCCCTTTACACCTTTTTTGAACCAAGGTGTGTAAAATTGCTTGTGGGCTTGCAAGTTCGAATGCTTTTTCTAGATCAAGGAAGATCACTATAGCTGGACCTGAGTTAACTGTTCCTAGTAATGTGGCTATGAAGTTGGCAGTACCAACTCCTCTAGTGAAGCCAAATATGTGTTTATGCAGGTCTCCAATCTTCCACAGTCGCCTATTTAAGACCATCCGTAACGTATGGTAAACAACACAGCTGATTTCCAATGCAATTAACACAAAATAATTGAATCAAAATGAAAATAAATAACAATTTATGAAAATTCAATTTATCAATACAATCAGAAACACTGAAATGGAATTGTAACATATTTAGTATAGCATGTGTGTGTTGCTCTTACATGCAACAGATGGCGCTGTTTTTCAAGAAAAGAACAGTTTTACCTGTCACAGGTGTGGCATCTATACTTATTCTAATGAAATGAATAGTATGTAAACAACACAGCTCAATTCCAACACAATGTCACACAAAATGATTCAATAAAAAATAAAATAAATCGAAATCTATGAAAATAAATTTATCAATGAAATCGGAAACATTGAAATGGAACTCCTGACATATTTAATATAGCGTGCAAGTTGGTATTATGTGCAACAGATGGCGCAGTTGTTCAAAAACGCATGTTTTTATCTGTTACGGGGGGAGGCATGTATATAGTAGACTTATGAAAAGACGCGCCTATTCGAATGCAACGTTGTGTCAAAATTTCAAAGCAATCAGTAAAGAGGTTCCGAAAATTTCCCTCACATGAAAAACTCAGTTTTAAAAAAAAAAAACATGTTTTTTTAACCGTCACAGACGGGACATCTATATATTATGTATATAAAAACCTGGCCGGATGCGAATGGAACGTTCGCATCCGTTTGAAAATTTCAAAGCAATCGGTGAAGAACTTTCGGAGATTAGCGATTTTGAACAAACGAACATATCCACTTTTATTTATATAGATGCCAGGTTGTCCGTCGACTCGCTCTCCTCGTTTGTTCCCTTTGGCATTCTATTTGTAATATGTAGGCACTTCCGAATACAGCAGTGTTTTTGCAAACGCATCCTTTTGACATAAAATGAAGAAAACAATTAACGTTGTAGCCGGTGGATTCATGGCTGTTTGTTGCACATTTGCTGCTGTGAAATAAACGTGTTATCCATTTTCTTGTTTGCAAAACAAAAAATACTAACGAAATATTTCAATTCAAACGCAGATCAATCGACACAGCTCAAATTCACCGCCAATTGCATTGAAAAATTAGAAGAACAGTTACAAAAACGAAATGAAAACCATGAAAAAGAGACAAATAAGCTATACCAACGAAATGAACGGTATAGTAAACAACACAGCTCAACTCCAACGCAACGTCACACAAAACAATTAAATCAAAATGAAAATAAATATAAATGTATGAAAATTCAATTTATCAATGCAATCGGGAACACTGAAATGGAATCTTCAGATATTTGTATATCGTGTGTTGCTCCTACGTGCAAGAGATGGCGCTGTTTAAAAAAAACGCATGTTTACACCTGTCACAGGTGTGACATCTAAATAGTATGTATAAAAACACGCACGTATTTGAATTGAACGTTTTGTCAAAATTTCAAAGCAATCAGTGTAGAACTTTCGGAGATTACAGCGTCTGTTGCTCTTACGTCCTACAGATGGTGCGGTTTAAAAAAAAATGTTATTTTCCTGTCACAGGTAAGGCATGTATATAGTAAGTATATAAAAACTCTCGACTATTTGAATTCAATGTTGTATTAAAATTTAAAGCAATCGGTAAAGAGGTTTCGAAGATTTCAGTGACATGAAAAACACACGAAAAACACAGCTTTTCAAAAAAAGCATGTTTTTTTCTCGTCAACGACGTGAAATCTATATAGTATGCATATAAAAACCCGCTCGGATGCGAATGGCACGTTGTGTGAAAATTTCAAGGCAATTGGTGAAGCGATTTCAGTGATTTTGAACTGACGAACATTTCCATTTGTATTTATATAAGATAGCATGTGTGTTGCTCTTACATGCAACAGATGGCGTTGTTTTTCAAGAAATGTAACAGGTATAAAAAAGTACCTGTAACAGGTGTGGCATTTATACTCATAAAATCGAAATGAACGGTATGGTAAAAAACACAGCTCAATTCCAACACAATGTCACACAAAATAATTCAATGTAAAATAAAATAAACCGAAATCTATGCAAATAAAATTTATCAATGAAATAACAAACACTGAAATGGAATTCGTGACATATTTAGTATAGTATGTGCTATTATGTGCAACAGATGGCGCTGTTTTTCAAAAACACATATTTTTACCTGTCAAGGGGTGGCATCTATATAGTAGGTATATAAAAAGATGCACCTATTCGAATGCAACGTTTTGTCAAAATTTCAAAGCAATCGGTGAAGAACTTTCGGAGATTGCAGCGTGTGTTGCTCTTACGTCCAATAGATGGCGCTGTTTTTCTAAAAAAGCATGTTTTTTTCCCAACACAGGTGAGTCATGCATATAGAAGATATATGAAAAGACGCGCCCATTCGAATGCAATGTTGTGTCAAAATTTAAAAGCAATTGGTAAAGAGGTTTCAAAGATTTCCATCATATAAAATACACATGAAAAATACAGTTTTTCAGAAAAGCATGTTTGTTTTTACCGTCACAGACGTGACATCTATATATAATGTATATAAACCTGGCCGGATGCGAATGGAAATTTTGTGAAAATTTCAAAGCATTTGTGAAGAAATTTTGGAGATTAGCCATTTTGAACAAACGAACATTTCCATTTTTATTTATATAGATAATTGCAGTATAGTAGCACTTATGAAAATATTATCTCTGTATGGACCAACGCGGTCCAGATAGAGATCGTCACAGCTCTCTTTCACCCAAGGCCGGCTTCTTTCTAGACCAAACAGACGGAAGAGTAATATTAATTTAAATTTAATGAATTAATTATATTTTTATTATAATAATTATTATAATAATAATAATTGTTGTAATTAATAATTATTACTCTTCCTTCTGTTTGAATCTTGGACCCCCCCCCCTATGTGGAGGACAGGTACTGCTGCATGGGTACCAGCTTCTCCCTCGTATCAATCTACCTTGGCTTTACGCTCTGGAGAGGCCATACTGACAAGCAGAGCGCAACTCCAAAGTCTCCTGAGACTGATGGATGCTACTACTACTACTAATTAATAATTAATACTCTTCCTTCTGCTGGGTCATGAAGGAAACCAACCTCGGGTGAAAGGGGGCTGAGACGTACTCTGACTGGAACCAGTAGGTGCGGGATGGTTACGTCTAACTTCTGTGGCTCGTGCTGCCCAAGTTCTGCTTCAGGAGGCTGGGTCGATAATGCCAATGCTAGTGTGGTTCTTCAGGGCTAGGCCCTGATCACGGCGGTCTCCGGGTTTCGAGTCCCTGTGCCTTCATTTATCATACAGGGTAAACTTCGACCTTCATTTTCTTGAACCCGGCCTTCATTTACAAACTTCGAGGTAAACTCCGGAACATGAGCCCCTAAGGCTCATGTGTTGTTGCCGTCAATATCGTTCTGACAGTTACTGTGAAGCCGCTGGAACCAATCGTACTCGCGTTTGCCTCTCATTGGTGACTTTCCGCGCCGTGGAGAGGTGGGACCTGCTGCATTGGTGACAGCTTCTCCGCTTTATCAACCTACCCCGGCTTTGCACCCTGGAGAGGCCATTGGAGACTGACAGCCAGAGCGCAACTTAATAGTCTCCTGAGACTGATGGATGTCTACTACTACTACTACTGCTCGAATCCCGACTCAGCAACAAATGTTCTTATGAATTTTACTATTTTGCTAGTACCACCATCCCTGCCTCTAATGCAATCAGTTCTGCAGAACTGTTTACCATCCTTGTCCAAAATTTTTGTTTCAAGTTCTACTACATGGCCTGCACTACAACCCCTGCCACATAAGTTCTACCTTTGTGCTCTCTCCACCAACAGTATAGTAGACTGAAAACACCAGTGTTTCCATGAGGTCTACTATATTGCTTCCATCACTACTCCCGCCATAAAAGTTACAAGTTCCACTGTAGTGCTCTATCCATTCAGTTAGTTTAGTTCATTTATTATGTACCTCATACCCATCTTGTGGGCGGTAGTGGAAAGTGTTACAGAGGCACATAATTGGCTCAGGGACTGAATCCCACAATTCCATTTAGCTAAGCAAGTTACAATCTTGATGAGTTAGTTAAAAAATTCAATACACATCATTACATCAACAATGGGTTCGAGACCGACAACAAGTACAGTTTCTAAATTAAGCAACTGACATGTGGAGACCTAGTTTCACAATTGATATGTTTGTCCTGCACTCAGCCCCCATCCATTGGGTAGCGGTGGATAGGTATCACTTAGATACCTATACTAGTAGATAGATACTTAGATACTTGGATAGCTACTTAGCTAGATAGATATCATTTATTACCTACAGCTAGCAAACTGGGGATATTTGTCTAAGATTTCTGGTTGCAAATAATTTTGAATGAAATATTTACACATCTCTGGAACATTTGTTAAATAAAACTGTAAAGTGAAATTCGATGAATTTATTTTTCCACAATTTTCTCATGGTTCTCTTTATAGCTTTACCCAAGTTTTCCAGAGGAATGGCTTTCCATTACAGACCAAACATAAGCATGTAGTGGTCGGACTCAGTTAAATGTTTCAAGAAATATTAGCAATTACAGAGACTGCCTCTCTATAAGAAATATTTAGCATGATTCCGAAGAGTTTTACGGACCATAATAACATTTCTTCTGAAAGCTCCTTACAAATATTTCAGTGCTTCGTAATACATTTTCAGAGAGAGGGTTAAGGTGGAGAAACAAGCGTAAAAAGAGGAGAATGAGAGGAGGGATCAAGGTGATGGGGACGAGGGGGATCATGGGGTAGATATGGCAGAAATTGGGGAAAGAGCAAAAAGTGTGGAAAGAGGTAGGGGAGTTCCGCGTACAGTCGGGATACCACATTCCATATACATAAATATATGGAAATATCTGTCTTTTCGAGGTTAAGGGGAGAAAGAATGTGTAGGGAGATGAGGATGAAAGTGGAGAGAAAGAGGGTAGGGAAAAGGGGGAAATGAGAGTGGGATGGGAAGAGTGGGGGGGGGGGAAGGAGGATTTGGGTGAAAATTTTGAGGGATGTGGGGAAAGTGGAAAAGGAGAAGGGTGGAATCAGAGGTAAGGGGAGAGACAGAAGATCCCGGGCACCTTATACTGGATATATAATTATGTGTCTTTGTGTGTTCATATATATTCCCAAGTATCTGATTATTACTCCATATGTTGTCTAAATTGATCAAGTGATTGCAACCCATCCTCCTGTTTAGAGAGAGGTTTTTGTAACTATGTGTACTATAGTACAAATATTGACTTACTAAGCAATTAAATAGTTGAATTTTGTTCTATTCACCTGATAGAGTCTGGAAAAATTAAACTAATTGACAAATTGAAATATTTCTATGACTAGTATAGCACACATATGTACTACTATCTAAGGCCTTAGATAGCGTGTATTACGCCTTGGAAGGTAGGTTAGGTTAGTTTACGTTGTCTTTGCAACATAAATACAAAAACCTTCTCTGGTTTGACCGAGTTCAATAGAACAGATTTTTACTTTCTAATTGCGTTTTACGTCGGTATATGTACTCTGGTTCTCACCATTACTGTAAGTACTACCAAAACAGAAGTTTAGGCTGAATGATAGTCAAAGGCAACATTGTGGAGTGACGAATCACAGGTTTCTGCGGAGATGTTCTGCGTTAACAGTTTGACATCTTTGTTCACTCAATATATTCGTTATTTTAGTTGAGACTGATGAGCTGTATATTTGACACTTTATTAATGACACGGTAATCCTTTTTATTGCATTCAAATGTAGTAAAATAGATAAACTTATGTATACTGATAGCTCGAGACATTTTGCAAATCCATTATCTTTTGCATGTATTATTATCCTTTCTTACTAATATTATGTAGCTTTTCAATTTAAATAATAAATGTCAATCCTACAGCTTTCCAAATTTACCAATTACATTGAGTACTTTAGGCATAATGTCAAGTCTCCGTGGTGTCTTCTCTTTATTGGTAAGACACTCGCCTGGCGTTCCGCGACGCTTAGTCATGGGTTCGTATCCTGGCCGGGGAGGATTTACTGGGCGCAATTCCTTAACTGTAGCCTCTGTTTAACTCAACAGTAAAATGAGTACTTGGTTGTAAAAACGATTCTTCGCGGCGGGGATCGTATTCCAGGGACTTGCGCGAAACGCTACGCGTACTAGTGGCTGTACAAGAATGTAACAACTCTTGTATATATCTCAAAAAAATAAATAATAATACAAAATTGTGAATCGATCGGTACTGCTAATTTCTTGCTTTCTAGATTTCCTTCGAGGTGAATCATACTCAAAAAGTTGCAAATTAAAAATCCTATGATTGAACCCTTTGCTTTGACAGAACCTTTTATCTTTATACGTTGTAGACTTCTTTAGAGAGTCAACACTGCATTTCACAGTGCAAAATGTACTACATGTTATTGGTGTTCCTTGCAACAACATAAAATATTTCCAAATAGATACTATGTTTCAATGCACTGAACCCAATAATTAAATTAAGTGATGGGAAAAGTGCTTTAACAGCCCCTTAAAAGAATGGATTTTTTTTAATTAACAAAGCTTATCTTCTAGAAATATGGGTTATTTAAAGGTCAGCAAATGATTTAAATGTTTATTTTGAAAATTAAGTATCATTTTAACACTCAAGTATAACATGGTGAGTTGGAGCCAGGTCGCCAACCGGAAGGTGTCAGCAGAAACCGGGTCGTGGGGTCAACGATCCTCGGAAAAGATACATGTGACTTGAGTTGTCTCTTTATATGTCAGTGTAATGCAAATTAACAAGTTTCACTTCCTGCTTCATCTGTGAATGTACGTAACCATCTCAAGAAACTAGAAGAATGTTACTGAGAACTTCGGGACAATATCTTACAGCTATATAAGCTGCACACTGAAATCACCAAAACGTGATGTATCTATGAAAAAATACTGAGGCATTACGATATTTCTCTCGTGTCTCCTATATGAGTTTTGTGAGTGGCACAGCATTGATGGTGGGGATAGTAGGAAGAGAAGTTTACTATTAAATACAACAACAAAAATTTATGATGGTAACAGAGTCCATTTCATGTGGTCTCCATCTCATGTTGGCCTCTAAATGCATGATAGAGTTAAAGTGAGAATGAAAGGAAAGTATTGAAGGAAAATGAAACAAATTTCGTTTTTATAGGTATAACCCCATCATTTAGGTCATAGAGGCCGGCGTGATCTCACGAGTAATCATTGCCACTAAAGAAGGCATCAAAAGGACACTTGTCGAAAAAAAATGGAGATTTAGAGAGACAAGAACAATTTTTTAGAGACCTAATCTGGGATCAATCAAGGAAATACTCAGATTTGGTTGACACACTTACACGTCAGTATAACTTGTTATTAATACCAAAGCTCTGTAGTGGCTATCTGTCTTTCACGGAACATTATATCTACACACCATTACACGAGCTCCTACGGCAGTTCGTTGTTGCCTTCAGCCTCGTTCTGACAGTTCCTGCAAGGGCGCTGAAACGAATAGTATTGGCATTTGTCTTTCCATTGGAGACTTTCGGCGCCGTGGAGAGGGGGGACCTGCTGCATGGGTGACAGCATCTCCGCCGTATTAACCAACCCCTGGCTTTGCGCCCTGGAGAGGCCACTCCATACCGACAACCAGAGTGCAACTCCATAGTCTCCTGAGACTGATGGATGCCTACTACTACTATTATCGAAAAAGCCACAAACGCAGCCTCCATTAACATCTGCTTTGTCAATCAAATGTGCAAACATGAAAAATCAATTAATTAGCATAATGTTGCCATCAGGGGGCTCCATTACTAATGTTGGCGACCTCACACACAGTTTCGTAAAGACTCGTCTGCCTAGTGTTGTTACTGAGCAGGAAACTGTGCAAGACCTCCAGCAGAGGCATATTCGTCACCGGAAGTATGTGACTAAGCGTACTGATCAGCCCTGCTTTGGAAATCGCTGCCAGATGGCAACTGGGGCCAAAAATAAGACCAGGAGAAATATTAAACGACATCCCTCTACTCATAACAAAAACATTCATTGATGATCTTGTCATATCATGAAAGAGGTTCGAAGAGTGAGCTATATCAAAATGAGAATCAGAAACTCTAAAAATACTTGCATCCTGAACAGGTAGATCTAAAGTCTCTGATAAAAGATCGGCGGGAATATTCATCCGCGGACACAATCCCGCCTCTAAAGCTGGTAGATGGAACTGTTGCAATCACAAGGCTGATCTCCCAGCAAACCATTTTGCGGCCAAGAAAAAATCCCGTGTTCTGAACGTTAGCCTCAACATCTTGCTCCAAGCACTGTGTCTAAGATGACTAAAAATGTTATACCGCAGGCCTAAGTTCTCCATCTCTTAAAAACGCTTCACATAGGTCAAGCTGTGGGGCCAGATAAAGTAAGCCCAAGACTGCTATGCACCTGTTGCTGACAGGTTGGCTCCACCTCTCACCTGCCTCTTCCAACTCGGCCAAGTTTGTGGAATTTAGACATCTTTATGGAAGAAGGCAGGTGTTGTTCCAGTACACACAAATAAGAGCCGTTCAGTGACTGGTAACTTCAGACCAATGATACTGCTCTGTATCACTGGTAAAATTATAGAAACATTTATCTCTAAGCAAATTATATAACTTTTTACCATCATCGGCTACCATAAGATCGACAGTATGGTTTCAGAAAAGGCCGATCTGCTGCTGATCTCTTGCTAATTCTCTCCACTAAGTGGCATCAGTCACTGAATGCGTCCAAGATCAGCTGTGTGATTGCACTACATATAGCAGGAGCCTTTGGTTAGGTCTGGACTTCTGGATTAGTAATGAAGCTTCAAGCACTAGCCATCTCAGGCTTCATCTTAGAGTTAAAAGAAGACTACTTTCAAGAACGGACCCTAGGGAGCAGAACTTAATGGAGTAGAATCTGATAGCCACTCAACTGGTGCCAACGTTCCACAGGGTAGTGTGCTGTGGAATGCCTTTTTCCACGATCTACTTCATCTCATTCCTGAAGCTTAAACTGATGACTGCACCTTGACATACAGAAAGGAAGAAATGCCAGCTGCTGCAAGAATAATTAATCGCAAATGTTCAGCGATTTCTACTTGGGGTAGGAGATTGCAGGTCACATTTGCGGCTGATAAGACACAAACGATGATGATAATTAGACTGCACTTGACAAAAAATCTGACATGCTCGCAAATGGCAGGCAAAACCCAAGAGTTAACAGATGAAATTTACATCTTGGGAATGCAGTTCGACTCTTCAGTGACTATTAAAAGCCACGTGTTTAACCTAGCTAAAAGGGCAGCCAGTAAACGTACAGTCCTAACCAAACGCAGCAAGGGCTGCAAAACCTTATATGAAGCCCACGTTCGTTCTCATCTAGAGTATGCACCCCCTTTTCTGGATCACCTGCCTTCCAACACTCATCACACTGTTGGACTAAGTTGAGAGGCGGACAAGAAAGCTCATCTCTAGTCTTGACCAAGTCTGGTAGGAACGGTCTGAATATCAGAGCCTGCATCACCGTCGTGACGTTGGTGGTCTTACGGTTATGTACAAGGCCAACATTCTCAAAGTTCTTCACCAGGCCCATCTCCGTGGAGTGCCAGTAGTTGGCACCCGTAGCACTAGGTTCTCAACCTTTAATAGATTTATGCTGGAAGTGCCTTTCTCAAGAACATCACTCCATCAGCGATCATTCATTCCTAGGCCGACTCGCATGTAGAACTTGTTCGTTCAACAGGTTGATACACTGGAGATCAGGTCAACTGATCACATTAAGGCTCAGACTCTGGCGCGGGACCAAAGAGCCAAAGCTCATCCCCTGCAAGCACAACTAGGTGAGTACACAGTTGGCTACAAGTTTATCCTGTTCCTTATATGATTGTTATGTAATGATGCTAATGCAAAACATTTATTCCTATTAATGCATATAATAGGTTCAAGAAAAAATGGGTCTCTAGGAGTGGGTTTCAACTGAATTGATGAAGGATAACAGCACTTGCTTGCAGTTGCACCAGGATCACCAGGTTCATTATATGATAGTTTCAAGGTATATTCTCATGAAATAAATGAGTTTATAGGAGCAGGCTTCAGATGAACTGAGGTAGAATAACAGCTCTTGCTTGCATTTTCAAAAGGTACGTCAGTTGACAGCCTTTAAGAACCCTAGTCTTCTTAGAAAAGAGAGAGAGAGAGAGAGTTAGCTAGCTATCCTGGCACCCTTCGTAGTATGTATATATCACCCACCACAGGAAAGGCAACAATGGCGTATCCGAGAAATCGAAATCCAGAGCTACAGTAAGCAAGGGAAAATAGAAAAGGAAACACTGTAAGTGCAATAAGAGCCATTACCAGCAAAGAACACAATTGCTATCAGAGATGCCAATACAGAACAAGCACTAATGATATTTTTATTTTTTTTTATTTTTACATGCAAGCATGCAAGGGAAATACAATAAATACAATAAAACAAGCGAAATATAACAAAACAAAACAAGAAACCGCCGGCCAGAAGGATCGACAGCCCAGCGCAACAAATTACAAATCATGAGAAGGCAACAAGGTATACATGAAAAACACACATCCAGACACAAAACAAAAAACAAATATAAACAGGCAAACAATGCAAGCAAAGCAATAAAACAGAGTAACACTATAAAACATCTTAACATTATAGAGCAAAAACAATCACCGGCCTGAAGGACCGACAAACAAAGTACATCAGCATGAGCAACATGAAATACAACAAAAAAGCACAGCAGACAACAAACAAGCACAGCACGTAAAGCATAAATAGAACACACAGTGCAAAATAATAACACAAAAACAAACACATGAATAAAAACACTCACACCAAACCACCTGCCTCGCCCCAGATAAAGGGAGAGGCACGGGCACAAACTACAAAAGGGCAATCAAAAGCCAGAAGGGCATACAGTACAAAAGTAAGCACAGAAACAGGAAATCAGCAGACATACTTGCCCGGAAACATGTCCCTAGGGAACCGTACATTAAACACTTCCCAAAGCAACCACCGCCAGGGGCCTGGACCATCCACCGAGGACACCATTTCATCCGGCACCTGGGCAACAAACACCCGTAAACATGGGACCCAGACGGTATCACTCCTGACGCGAGTGATCGCCACACGCACCCACACCATGGGACTCGCCCCATCACGAAAGTCCCTCGGGTCCTCGAAGAGCATTAACTCAGCAATCCACGACCAGTGACCCGGCGGCATCACAGACGCTGGCAACACGTCCCATAGACCTCCAATGCACACCCCCATAGGAGGGACCCGGACAGAGGGTACCATTACAGGGTCACCAACGTCCACGGACCCACTACCGGACGACCGCCGGGAACCCGATCGGCGCGCATCCTTCCTTAAGGTCACCACCAGGCCACGCCCATCACCAGTATCCCCACCATCCCTGGCAGCAGAAGCCACCACACCACACCGCGGAGAGGCTTCTGGTGGAGAGGGAACAAAAGGCACACCCGCGACACTGTCACCATCATCAGCAGGCACATGTACCTCCACCTCCACTAACCACGGAGCCAATGACTCATCCTAGTCCACACCGTCGACACCCGAAGACCCACAGTCACTGAATTCTCCAACCTCGGCCCAGGCAGACGACGAATGCCTGGAACATTTGGGCACCGGCCAGAGATCGTCAGATCCGGAAGCGGACCCAGAAACATTGGCACCACCAGCCGGATGAACAGATGCCCGACGCAGAACGGCAGCAGCCTCTACTACAGGGGGAACCAGGCCACACGAAGACGAGTGAGAAGACGGCGACGCCTCACAGGGAGCACCAGGAAGGCGCACAGGAGCAACAGGGCCAGTGACAGGAGCAGGGGAATCATCCGACGGCGCCTCAAATCCGGTGGAGGGTCCGCGACAACGGGGGAACGACGGGTGACGCTGGGGGAGCCTCATCAGCTAACGGGACGTTCACCTCCTCACCCCCGGAGTCCTAGAGGAAGCGGCGGGAAATCCTCTTCACGGAACAAATTTACTGGAGCAACCGGATCAGCAGTGCACTCGGCAGCCTGATGCCCCAACATGCCACACCGGAAACAAGTACGGGGTTATTGGGCATAAAACACCCGCACGTAGTACCCTGAAAGCTGGACAGAGGATGGAATGTCCGACCTCAGTCGCATCCTGAGGGTACGAACGTTGGTCTTCACACCCGAATATTTTCCAGAAGACAGCGAGTTCATCCGCACACTGACGACGGGGCCATACCTCTGGAAGAAACGCCGGAGGAGGGTCTCAGGAAATTCCATGGGGGCGCCATGGACACTCACATATGTCACAGCACCACTTTGGTCTGAAATAGCTACAGACCCGTTGCCGTCCTGCAGCTGCAAAGTACGCCCCTCGTACTGTCGGAAAAAGTCATGGTACACTGCCTCACCCACAAACTTGATAAATACATGGTGAGCAGTGACCAGCTCGACACAGTACACATCCATGACCGGGACCTTGAGCATGTCACTCAAGACCAAATCTATGAGCGGGTAACCCACACATCCAGTAAACTCCAATCCTATGGATTTGACTCTCACGACAGGGGGAAGATGGCCGCCCATCGCAAAGCGCCACGTCCACACCACCAGGAACAGCAGGGAGGGTAGAGACACCGACACCCCCTGCCGGCGAAAACGGCAACCACCCCAAACTGCCTGAGCGGTTAGGCGACACGTCCTCACTCAACAGCAGCTCAGGTTGGCAAGAAAAGAGAGAGAGAGAGGTTAGCTAGCTATCCTGGCACCTTCGTAGAATGTATATATCACCCACACAGGAAAGGCCAACAATGCGTATCAGAAATCGAAATCCAGAGCTACTAGTAAGCAAGGGCTTCATAGAAAGGAAACACTGTAAGTGCACATCCGAGCCATTACAGCAAAGAACACAATTGCTATCAGAGATGCCAATACAGAACAAGCACTAATGAATTACTTTTTACTTTTATTTTTTTATTTTTACATGCAGCATGCAAGGGAATACAATAAATACAATCAACCACAGCGAATATAACAACACACAACAAAAACCGCCGTGCCAGCAGGACCGACACCCGGCCACACGCACGAAATCTCAAGCAAACAGGAAGAACAAGGTATACATGAAAAACACTCCAGACACAAAACAAAAAACAAATATAAACAGGCAAACAATGCAAGCAAAGCAATAAAACAGAGTAACACTATAAAACATCTAACATTATAGAGCAAAAACAATCACGGCCTGAAGGACCGACAAACAAAGTACATCAGCATGAGCAACATGAAATACAACAAAAAAGCAAGCAGACAACAAACAAGCACAGCACGTAAAGCAT
>WNGS01161594.1:40928-59857 GCA_020271785.1 Procambarus virginalis | reverse complement strand
TGTTCGCATATATATATATATATATATATATAATATATATATATATATATATATATTATATATATATATATATATATATATATGTCGTACCTAGTAGCCAGAACACACTTCTCAGCCTACTATGCAAGGCTCGATTTGCCTAATAAGCCAAGTTTTCCTGAATTAATATATTTTCTCTATTTTTTTTCTCATGAAATGATAAAGCTACCCATTTCATTATGTATGAGTAAATTTTATTTTATTGGAGTTAAAAATAACATAGATATATGACCGAACCTAACCAACCCTACCTAACCTCACCTAACCTATCTTTATAGGTTAGGTTAGGTTAGGTAGCTGAAAAAGTTAGGTTAGGTTAGGTTAGGTAGGTTAGGTAGTCGAAAAAACAATAATTCATGAAAACTTGGCTTATTAGGCAAATCGGGTTATGCATAGTAGGCTGAGAAGTGCGTTCTGGCTACTAGGTACGACATATATATATATATATATATATATATATATATATATATATATATATATATATATATATATATATATATATATATATATATGCGAATACCAGTACTATACGTGGGAATGTTGTCGCACCTGTTAATCAAAATTTTACTTTTACTTTCTTGGGTATTAAGCTTAGGAATATACAATCTGTTATTGACCAGTGATGTGAGAAGTTGTTGATATTATTGAACAGTGAGTGATGTGAGAAGTGGGCGTTATACACATTATGTAGTGTGAGACGTGGCTTATTGAAGTGTGTAATGTGATAGAAATGGGTGGTATTGAACAGTGTGTGATGTGAGAAGTGGATGTAATGAAGAGTGTGTAATGAGAAAAGTGGATGTTATTCTCAAGTATGATGCGAGAAGTGGATAATATTGAACAGTGTGTAATGTGAATTAGTGTGTGTGGCTGCTAACTGCGAAATCTTGAACATTAGGACTTGATCAACTGAGTCATGAGGAGATACTACACGCCTGGATCTTGATACACTGATGTCTGGCTGCTTCTTAGAGATATAGTTCTTAATAGAACGTCTTTCTTCAGCAAAGTCACCCTGCAAGGCTATTGAGACTATCTTAGAGCGTTTGGCCTCCACCCTGCAAGACTATTGAGCCTAGGTCCGAGCGTTTGGCCTCCACTCTGCAAGACTATTGAGCCTAGGTCCGAGCGTTTGGCCTCCACCCTAAAAGACTATTGAGCCTAGGTCTGAGCGTTTGACCTCCACCCTGCAAGACTATTGAGCCTAGGTCCGAGCGTTTGGCCTCCACCCTGCAAGACTATTGAGCCTAGGTCCGAGCGTTTGGCCTCCACCCTAAAAGACTATTGAGCCTAGGTCTGAGCGTTTGGCCTCCACCCTAAAAGACTATTGAGCGTAGGTCCGAGCGTTTAGCCTCCACCCTAAAAGGCTATTGAGCCTAGGTCCGAGCGTTTGGCCTCCACTCTGCAAGACTATTGAGCCTAGGTCCGAGCGTTTGGCCTCCACCCTAAAAGACTATTGAGCCAAGGTCTGAGCGTTTGGCCTCCACCCTGCAAGACTATTGAGCCTAGGTCCGAGCGTTTGGCCTCCACCCTGCAAGGCTATTGAGCCTAGCTCTGAGCGTCTGGCCTTCAATCTTGCACAGATATTAGGTTTTATATATATACTAGGAGAACGGGAACTGGCGTTGACCGGCCCTCTCTATCTCCTACCTGTACATTTATCTATCCATCCATCCATCCATTAGCCACTAACACTGACTTCAGGTCAGCCTAAAGGCTAACTAAATATTTAAGACATAGTTTGAAATTTTGTAGTAATATATAAAAAACAAAAAGTACACCTAAACTAATACAATGTAGGCAGCTTCATATTATATTGATTGAGACATTGCGGTCATCTGGTATTTGTGTAATTATTTTAAAATCTGATTTTTTTTTTTTACAAAATTTTCTTTCAACCCTCAGGTGGGAACTCTTTACTTGGTTCCATCAGTGCTTAACTTCTTGAACCAGTCTCCGACAGTTACCCCTGAAGCACTGGCGTCACTGCACACCACTGTATGTGGCGCTGCTCCTGTTCTTGTCACCGACGTACAAACATTCAAGGAGAGAATTAAAAAACCCTTATTCTTCCAAGAAGGTAAACAAAATTCATAAACTTTAAAAATGTTGAAGGGGAATTAAATTTATTTAAATGAATTGAGCACATCAAGATGGTAATAATAGTTTTAATTAAGAATGTTGTTAATACTGTTGATTTTTTTGTTTGTTATTATTAACAAGCTTTCTAACCCATGAAGTAGTGACGTGTTGATGTATTAAGAGCGAAGGGTAATTGCTTGCCATAAGTTCACCTAATATTCCCGTCTCACATACAATTATTGGTCTCACATAAAATACAAAATTGACATGGAATGTGTGTGAAAATTAATAATTTAAAAATTATTAATAATTTATTGTGTCAGGGGACAGCCAGCTAGATAATATATACATGTTAGGCTTAAATTGAGGTACCCCTTTAATGTCGAATTACTGATCCCACCACCCCAGGATGCAACCCTACGACAAGCTCATTAACTCCTGGGAACAAATTCACTGCTAGGTGAACAGGTCCGTTTGGCGATAGGAAATACACGCAACATGTTTTGTCCTGTCAGAGATTCGAACCCAAGCCCCGAATCCTGAAATCCCGATCTTAAATTTAAATTTTGCCCCAAGGGGCGAGTTTATAGGCAGTCATTCATCCTGTGAGTGGCCATATCGCCATAACATGATGTACAACACTCCCCGATAGGAAGAAAACCAGCTGAGTTGTTCATCCTGTCACTTGTACTCAGACACAGCTGGGACTTGCTTAACTGTCTCAAGTGAACAGCTTCTCAAACAAAAATTTGACATTCGTCAACCCTTAAAATCGTACTTTATCTTGCGGGTGCAAAATGGGGGAATCTTTTAAAAACAGTGTCTATATTAAACATATAGTGTTTTCATAACTCAAACATTGTGGGGTTTATTATTCTTCACATATTTCTAATGACTCTTATATATCCACACTCTCTCAGGTAGTGGACAATGCGGTGTCTTTCACTCTCACAGCAGATTCTGCAACTCCTCTGTTCAACTGTTGTTTCCATTCCGAATCTCCAAGGATATTTGTATCCAAGAAGGATTCTTGCTATAACTGATTCTCTCCCGCGGCCACCTCCTCTTAGTCTTTAATGATTGGGATTGCCAGCTGCAACCCATGTTATACCAGCGTATAGATTCACAGATTTGTTCTTCTGTCCTCCTTTCCTCAGTAACCTTGTCACGGTGATACTGCCTGATGATACCTCTAATTTGTAGCGGAGTCTTGGGAATGAAGTATTCAATGTGGTCTCCTTCAACGCCTTCAGCAGCCAGCACATCTGCTCGGTCATTTCCACAGATTCCAATATGGGAGGGGATCCACAGAAATTTGACGACTCTTCCTTGATTGGTTAGTACTATTATGACCCCAGGCAGCCTAAAGAACGAGTCCACCTATCTGAGAGTTATTCCACATACGAGATCTAATTGAGAGATCAGAGAAAAGATATATATATATATATATATATATATATATATATATATATATATATATATATATATATATATATATATATATAATATATATATATAGGGGGGTACCACCTCTGGTGCAATTATAGGGACCCACAGCCTCAGAGAAGGGAACACAGAGCATTCAGGGAAAAACTTGCCATTTAACTCTGAATACATGAGGGTGTTCGCTTCTCCTACCACCCCCCTTTTTTATGGTGTCCACTTTATTAAGCAAGGTTATACAGTTACATATCTGATTGTATACAAAAAATGAGCATTAAGAGGACACAAAAATAGTTTGCTTCCTAGAGGCTGTAGATTTCCTCGAACTCCTCCGACGTTGGGCAGGAACCGAGGATGCAGCGAGCATTCCCCCTCTGGATCGCGACACTGAGGCGCTGAAAGAGAAAACTTGCCGCTCTAGGGTCTCTTGTGGTGTCAATGAGCTTGGAACCAAGATCCTTTAGAAACCTTCTTGCACTCTCTCCCCATGGGCCTAGGGTCTCAGACCCTATTGGAACGAAGTTGTACCGATGATCTAATTGCCTATACTTGGCTGACTTGTCTCTTTCTCTGTGTGTCGCTGCGGCTCCTGCTGTGCCGGCAGAGAGGTTGATGTATGTGGCTGCCAGGGTGGATACGCAAGTATAGTCCCATGCCAACTGTCTGCCACCCTTCCACGGACGCAGTGTGATTCCGTCTGGTCGGCCGGCAAAGCTAACAGAGTCACGGTTCAGAAGGTTGCGGGGCTCTCTCTCCGCTGGACACTGGGCAGAGGCAAGGCTTCTTTTAATGAT
Organism: Procambarus virginalis; assembly: GCA_020271785.1. Classification (NCBI taxonomy): domain Eukaryota; kingdom Metazoa; phylum Arthropoda; class Malacostraca; order Decapoda; family Cambaridae; genus Procambarus; species Procambarus virginalis. Next base: position 55,499 of record WNGS01161594.1, on the reverse strand, counting down.
GTCGTTTACTTCGTCGTGTCTAGTGTGCCAACCACCAGATTTTCCACAGTGCAGGCCATGCAATCCATATTCGTCAGCATCTACCTCGCCGCAAATACACCTATGAACAGTGTGGATAGGGGCAGCAAGACGGAGAGCGACTGCAATACGGAGCTCCTGCGGATCAAGACGTGTGCCTGTCGCAGACATAGGGACTGCCAAAAGGAAGTCCCCTGCATGGGGAGCCTGCACAGCTGTGAGGCGTGCACGATCACTGGGGGTTGTTGCTGCCTCCAGCAAAGCTGTGGCTTCTTTGTCTGCAATGGGGCTGTCCCAACTGGATTGTTTCTTGGCTTTCGGCATGGCTGGTCTGAGTGCTGGGTCTGCCATGGCACCCCATTTCGTGTCGCATTCCGTGTAGTGGGGGTCCTGTATCCCCGCTACATATATATATATATATATATATATATATATATATATATATATATATATATATATATATATATATATATATATATATGCAATAAATGTAGGTGACTAATTTTAGACTATGAGCAGATGATGAACATGTAAATAATTGACATGGAGGGAGATGTCGATATTACGCTGACATGATGTGAGGCTCGCAGCGACGTCTTGACCTTCACTTGAGCAACAAAGATCGTGAGAGAGGGTTGTACTGTGTTTGAGCTTCTGGCAGAAAATGAGGAACCTCTAGTTGTGTGTCCCTACAAGAGGAGGCAATCAAGCAAGCGTTTATGTGTGAAGCCTGAGGACGACTTAAAGGCTCAAGTCAGGGCTAGAAGAAGCCTCTGAGGCAGTCCTATAGCGATTTTTTGGGCGACCTGTAGGAGCCATTGTGAGGATCGGGACATGAGCGCCCTCGAAAGATAAATTCTGGAGTAAGTTAATATAACACTTGTTGCAGTGGTTGCCTGTGTTTGATCGTTTGCCCAGCGATCATGGCAAGTGTTTATGAAAATAGTATATATGTTTCATTAAGGCAGTGAGCTGAAATAACAGATTAGAGATAGAGGAACATCCTGGAGGGCAGAGAGATACATCCACCCTTTCCGGAGGCCAGTGGCTGACTGAGTGAGGGAGCCCCGGGCCGGCTGCCAGCAACGTCCCAAATGGGCTCGCCTAGATGGGGGAGGACCGTTGGGCGACATCTTAGAGTTTAAGGAGATTTCGGATCGTGGAGTTTTATTTTCTGTGAATACGTTTAATTATGTTTTAGTAGGGAAACATTTTTATTGGGATGGCAAGGGAAATTGCAGGTTTGCTTGTGGGAGGAGTTGATGGAAGAAATTCGAGGCCAGGAAAGAAGTTAATGGAGGAAACTTTGAGGCTATGAAGTGAATGGTTGAACTCTGTGGGAGAGCAGAGCTCCATAGTGAGTGGCTGACCTCATGCAGTGTAGAGAAGCAGTGAAGAGGAGTTTCACGTGTTTCTGTGGGATCAGTGGTGAAGCATCAATGGTGTTTGATGAAATCTTCATTGTGTAGCAGTTTGGGAGGACTGCAGAAGAGTCTTGTTGACTATTTTGGAGAATTTAGAGATATACATGGTAGTGAGCCTCTAGGAGCAGATCAGAGGTACATTGCGATCACACATAGTGTATAAGAGGAGTGCTTGAATGCTTATTGGCATGTAAGGTGAGAGATTGATTTCTTTTTGTTTGGAGGAATATTTATGCAGATGTTTCTGGTGTTTCAGCCAAGACTGAGTTTTATAAACTTTTAGAGCTGATTTTTCAATAGTGTTGTGACGACATTGCAATCCCCACTTAGTGAGGGAATAGTAAGTGGTAAGCCAAGAGTTGAGTAGCCACTTGATATGGACGGTTGGTGACGCCAGGATAGGATATCAAATTGTTACCGGGTCGTAGCAGCTTAGAGTATTGTATGTTAATACTTTCATTTATTTTTATGTAGAGTACACTATATGTTATTTTGTTTATTAAACGTGTATTGTTGACTGGTTTTTGCCCTTGTCCTGGTGAATCTTCCCAGAAAGCAGGAGAGTGAGAAAGGATCACAGCTGCAGACAAGGTGGCAAAGAATACTAATCCGTAAAAGGGGAATTAAGGAGGTCATTCAAAACAAGGAAAGAGTGGGGGAGTCATAGCGGCTCAAGTAGGGTGTGTACACCGGACAACGAGTCCAATGTTGGAGCCGTACCCCTAGGTATGTGATGCTGAACTCCTCTCCAAGATCAAGAGGAGTATCCAAGCTTTTGAAAACAAAACGTTCACTTGATTTTGTAACTTCAATGTGTTTTTTCAAAATGGTAGCACAGAAATCACTGAACGGTTCATCACCTAATTTGAGAAGATGGGCAGGTAGCAGAGACTTGGGTACAACTTGCTCACCAAGACATTGTTTCACGAATTTGAGGCGGGTGCGGTAAATAATGCGAAAAATAATCACGTGTTCATTTTCGTGATATACACTCATAATGAGAACCACGTGCTCTTTTGCTATGCTGTTCCCTCAGACTGCTTCCTTCGTGACCACCTTCGCTACTCTACTAGTGAAAGCACACTGCACCCGCACCCGCCTCAAATTCCTGAAACAATGTCTTGGTGAGCAAGTTGTACCCAAGTCTCTGCTACCTGCCCGTCTCCTCAAATTAGGTGACGAACCGTTCGTTGATTTCTGTGCTACCATTTTGAAAAAACACATTGAAGTTACAAAATCAAGTGAACGTTTTGTTTTCAAAAGCCTGGATAGAGCAAAAAGAAACTTTCATCACGCAATACCTTTGGATTGGAAAAATCTTCTGATGGATGAAATACATAGTGACTTACGAAGAAAAATTAATCAGTTACAGAAAATTCTTAAGCGCAAGTTAGAAAGCCTGATTAAAAATAGTGATTGGACAAAGAAATCCATCCAAACAACATGTTGAATTTGTCATCCAAGACGATATGTGAAAATGTGGTTACTGCTTTGGGTTATTGTATGTCATTTGCCATTTCAAATCAACCTTCTGCAGTTAAGATTGCTAGTTCATTGTTACAGCTTGAAAAACAAAACTCTCTTTCTCCACAAAACCTAAACCTGGTTAAAGGTATTGTTTATGGTTCAATGTTGACGCCTCAAACAAACAATTTTCCTGAAAGGTTCAGACGAAGCTTGCAGGAGTTAAATGCCGACCAATCCATTCATATAACAAAGGCGGATAAATCCAGCACTGTTGTTATTGTAAACAAGGAAGAATATATTTCGAAAATGAATGATCTCCTAGATTCTTCAACGTACACTAAACTCAGGAAAAATCCTCTTGAGGACATCATCAAGTTCTTCAATAGCAGCTTGAGGAAGTTGTTAAGTAAACATAAATATCTTCTTAATCAATTTACTACCTCATCACCTTCATTACCATATCTATATGGACTTGTCAAGACGCATAAACCTAATAATCCCATGAGACCTATCATCAGTTCTGTGGGATTCATTTCTTACAATCTCTCCAAATGGCTTACCAAAATCTTGTCCCCATTGTTAGGAACTATTTCCTCTTCTCATTTGACAAATTCTCTTGAATTAGTTAACAAATTGAATAGTGTTCCTGTCACTCCTGATGTAAAGTTAATCAGTTTTGACGTTTGTTCCTTGTTTACAAAGGTACCGGTTGATGATATTCTCGATTATCTTGCTCGTGAACTAATGAGCCACGTTTTACCTCTTTCTGCTGATATTATTGTCAATCTTGTTACGTTGTGCATTAAAGAATGTAAATTTACCTTTAATAATGAGTATTATTTACAGACTTTTGGAATGGCAGTGGGGAATCCTTTATCGCCATTGCTTTCAAACTTGTACATGGAATTCTTCGAAAAGAAATTTGTTTCAAAAATAACTCCTGGAATCATTCCATGGTTTAGATATGTTGATGATATTTTGTGTATATGGTCTTCATATGTAAACAAAGACGAATTTGTAGCCAAACTTAATGACCAAGTCACCTCTATAAAATTTACTATGGAGACTGAAATTAATAAATGTTTGCCATTCCTAGATGTACTTATTCATAGGGAAGATTTTTCACTTAAGTTTAGTTTCTACAGGAAACCTACGAATAATTTATCTTATGTTCATTATTTTTCAGGACATAGATACAATGTGAAAAAGTCAATTTTTTCTTCAATGTATCTAAGAGCTCTTTGAGTTGTGAGTCCAGAATTCTTAGACGAAGAGTTTACGAATATTGATTCGATTGGTCTCAAGCTTTGTTACCCACAGAGTTTTTTGGAAGTTTGCCGTAACAAAGCACGTCGTACATATTATAATAATATATGCAGTGAAAGAATTTGCCCAAAGAATGTGTTATGTTTACCATATTTCTCTGGGTTTGAGAATATTGTCAAGGCCTTGAAACTTTTTAATATACATGTACTGTTTAGCTACGAAAATACTGTTGGTAAGATATTAGTTAGGAACAGCCCTCCTAGTGATAAGTGTGTCATTTATAAAATACCTTGTAAAGACTTTATTAAGTTCTATGTTGGGCAAACATCTAAAGATTTGAAATGTAGTATTTCGCAACATAAATACTCTGTAAGACATGGCCAATTGTCTAATGCTTTGTTTGTTCATCTGTCAGAAGATGCTCACCAAATTGATTGGGAGATGGCTTCTTCAATAACGAATTGTAAAAGCACCTATAACAGAAACATAATTGAATCTGCTTTGATACAGATCACAAAAGAAAGTAATTTGAACATTAGCAGTGGTTTATATAACTTAGATCCATTTTTAATAGATCAATTAAAGGGCGATTTAAGTAGGATCATTGGAACACATTTGTCTCACTAACTCATTGTAAATATTTACTATTTTATGCTATAATTTATCCATGTGTGGGCCTGTGTGTGGTTGCTGCATCGGATGGGCCAATAGGCCCTCTGCAGTGTCCACGTATTGTACCTCACCTCACTCCACCATTCTCTCCTGCCTATTTATGTCCGGTACTCGACCTGTAAAACCACTCCTTCTGAAGATGTATTAATATACGAAAGTACTTAAGGAAATTCCTGTTTCAATTTTCCTCCGTGGTCTGACACTGTCATATATATATATATATATATATATATATATATATATATATATATATATATATATATATATATATATATATATATATATATATATATATATATATTATATCAAGCTCGCCTGAAAAACAACCTTTTCTAGCATTGTCTTCAGTAAAAAGTCATACTCTTCAAACTCGTTGCACCTCAGAGAGTAGGTTAGCCTCAGAATGGATAGACTTATAGTGAGGAGATAAAAAGCATCGTGAGCATAGATGTCACCTATCCTGTCATCCATCCACCTGAGGTCTGTGATTTTTTATCGAGGATCTCCTCAATGGCATTAGACCCAGGGGGGGGGGGCTCCAGGGAGTGTGCTGTTCACAGCTATAATGACGTGGGCTCCGAGCAAGATGGATCTTATGCTAGCTATGATGTCTGGGTAGGACGAGACTACTTCACACTAGGAAGGGTTTAGGAAGAGACCAAGGCTTACTTTTCGCTAACCCAGGAGCCAGCATTGACAGTGATGTCTGTGTCAGGAGTCAGAGTAGAACTTGCAACTGGAGTAGAAGTGGTAAACACTTCCTTTGGAAAGGTGAAAGTCGGGGGTTCCGTTTGCAGTAAAGAGATGGTTAGGAATCCTCACGAATTCCTTGTAGTTGAGGCCGCTAATCTTATTAGCCACAGTAGATAAAGCGTACAGTGGGTTGAGAGCCGGCATCTGCCGTTGCGAAGTCGGTGATTGGCCGATGGTAGATGAAATGGTGGCGGTGGATGGGTCGGTGAGTGTCTGGCAGGATGGGAGCTGGGCCCATTGGCTGGGTTGTGCGGTGGCTTCTCCTCCTGGGAGCTCTGGGAAACGACGGTACTCACCTAGTTGTACTCACCTAGCTTTGCTTGTGGGAGTTGAGCTTTAGTTCTTTGGTCCCACCTCTCAAGCGTCAGTCAACTGGTGTACAGATTCTGGAGCCTACTGGGCTTTAAACCCTTCCCAGCGAGCATCAGAAATATTGCAGGAACAACCGTGGACATCTTCAAGAGGAAATTAGATTGTTTCCTTCAAGGAGTGCCGAACCAACCGGGCTGTGGTGGGTATGTGGGTCTGCGGGCCGCTCCAAGCAACAGCCTGGTGGACCAAACTCTCACAAGTCAAGGCTGGCCTCGGCCGGGCTTGGGGAGTAGAAGAACTCCCAGAACCCCATCAACCCGGGCTCTATCATATCTACATTTGAAACTGTGTATGGAGTCTGCCTCCACCACATCCCTTGCCTAATACATATTACATTTGTTAACAACCCCTGACACTAATGTCTCTGTGGCTCATTTAGGTACTAAGTTTCCACCTGTGTCCTCTTGATCGTGTCCATCTATGCTAAATAGCTTGTCTTTGTCCACCCTATCAATTCTCCTGAGAATTTTGTAGGCGATGCTCATGTATCCCCTTACTCTTCTGTCTATCAGGGACGTGAGGTTTAGCTCCCATTGCCGTACCTCATAGCTCCTACCTCTCAGTTCTGGGAATAGTTTGGTGGTATACCTCTGAATCTTCTCTAACATTGCCTTGTGTTTAACTAGGTAGGGACTGTAGGCTGGAGCTGCATACTCCAGGATTAGTCTGACATAAGTGGTAAGTGGTCCTGAACGATTCCTTACACAAGTTACTAAAGACACTTCTTATGTTGGCCAATCTAGCATATGTCACTGATGATATCCTATTGATTTGAGCTTCTGGGGACAGGTTCGGTGTTATATCAAACCCCAGATCATTCTCTCTGTTTGACTCTTGCTGGATTTCACTTCCCAAACGATTCCTTGTCTTCAGCCTCCTGGTCCCTTCAGATAATTTCATTTCGTTACACTTTTCACATTTAAACTTTGGTAGTCAATTTCTAGACCATTCCACCAGTTTGTTCAGATCATCCTGCAGTCTCTATCTATCTATCTTCATCTGTCTTTATTCTTCTCATAATTTTTGCATCATCAGCAAACATTGAGAGGAATGAGTCTATACCCTCTGGAAGATCATTTACATATATCAGAAACAGGATGGGTCCAAGTACAGAGCCCTGTGGGACACCACTGGTGACATCTCGCCACTCTGATGCCTCCCCCGTCACAGTTACTCACCGTTTCCTCTTGCTTAGATACTCCCTTATCCAGAGAAGCATCTTACCTTTAACTCCTGCCTGTTTCTCCAACTTTTGAAACAACCTTTTATGTGGTACTGTGTCAGAGGCTTTCTGACAGTCCAAGAAAATGCACTCTGCCCACCCTTCTTTTTCTTGCCTATTTTTTGTTGTTTGGTCATAAAATTCTATTAAGACTGTGAGGCACGATTTATCATCCCTGAACCCATGCTGTTGGTGTGTTACAAAACTCTTTCCCTCCAGATTTTCTATGAGGCTTTTCCGCAGGATCTTCTCCATCATCTTGCATAGTACGCAAATTAGGGAAACTGGTCTGTAGTTCAGTGCCTTTTTCCTGTCACCCATTATTGACATATTGGGACTACATTAGCTGTCTTCCAGCTTTCCAGTAGGTCTCCTGTTTCCAGTAACTTGTTGTACACCATAGAGAGAGAGGCACACTTAGTGCTTCTGCACCCTCTTTTAGAATCCATGGGACGATTCTGTCAGGCCCAACAGCCTTTGTTACATTTAGCTCCAACAGATTCCTTTTGACGTCATCACTAGTGAACTCAAATTCCTCCAAGGTAGGTTAGTTTGTTGCCTCCTCTCTTAGTATAGGGGCTTCTCCTTTCTCTTTTGTGAAGATCTGCTGGAACATCTTGTTGAGTTCTTCACATGCGTCCTTATCATTTTCTGTGTATCTGTTCTCACCTTTTCTCAGTGTCATTACTTCTTCCTTCACTGTTGTTTTCCTCCAGATGTGGCTGTGGAGCAGTTTTGGTTGGGTCTTGGCTTTACTTGTGATGTCATTTTCATAATTTTCATACTGTCTCTCAGTTTCTCTCCTCACTCCGAGGTACTCATTCCTGGCCCTCAGGTATCTTTCCCTGCTCTCTGGTGTTCTGTTATTCCTGTAGTTTCTCCATGTTCTTGTATTCGATTGCTTCGCAACCTTACATTCCTGACTGAACCATGGATTATTCTGTTGCTTTTCAATTTTTTTTTGTTTGACACCAAGGATAAACCTGTTTGCAACATCCTGATACTTGTGACATAATCCATCATATGATGTTCAGTCTTTTTTCTGAGTTCTGTTTCCCATGGGATTCCCACTAGGAAGTTCCTTATCTCGTCATATTTTCCTCTTCTGTAATTTAGCCTTTTCCTTTCCGATCTTTTCCTGAGATTCATTATCCCTACATTCACCAGATACTCAAATATCAATACGCTGTGATTGATCATTCCCATTAGGGGGGCTTCATATTTGACTACCTTTAATATGACTCATTCAAGGTGAATATCAGGTCGAGTCTAGCTCGGCGCTCGGCGAGTGGTGGGTGCTTCAACTTTCCGTATTTCTTCCTGTCAGCGAGAGCAACGATGGGAGATAGCAATGTGATGACCATCACTGAGGAGACAACGTTCGCAGTCAGCCTGGCAGACGAAGTAAAGGTGATCTGCGCTACACTTAATGCTCTGTTCCTTGCACTTATTGGTGGTGTGTGAATACTGATAGCACTTGAAGCACTGCTTGAGGTTACAGAAGCGTTATTTCTTGATTTGTACCGGTGGAATCTTGACTCCAAAACTCCCTGTGAGCAGGCGAGGTCCGCTGCAGCTACCAAGATGAAGGCCAGTTTCAAGGTTAGGCGGCTGTTAGTAAATGACACGTAGTGTGGATGGTTCCATGGAGGGGTTTTCGACTGTGAAGCTTTCAAAGATGTCTTCGGTTGCGTTGTCGGTGATCCAAGTGCTGGCTCTTCTGACGGTCATTATTCGATCAGCAAGAAAGTGTCGATAGAATGTAATGCTTATTTGCCCTTTTTGCATAGCTTTCCTGGTGGAATCCAAAGCCATATGGTCGATGTTGTCATCCTGGGAGTAGAAGAGAGCAACTCCCTCTCCCTCCTGGCGTAAGTCGACTGGCGTGACGTTGGTAACGGCTTCCAGTAGTCCAGTCCTTCCTGAACGCATCGTCGTTCAGGAAAGTAGCCTTCACCATGATGTTCAGGTATCTCGTGGCGAGTACCAGCCGAAGGCTAAGTCGAGGCGATACAGCCACCCTCCAGGGTAGGGTCGAAGGAAGTACTGCTAAGTGCCACTAAGCAGCTCGCCGAGGTGAGGAGCAGTCAGTGACGTCCGGCCGCGACGGCTGCAAACTCGTGATCTCCATCCTCCTTCTGTTAAGAAAAGTGTTCTCTTCTCTCTTCCTCCGCGCTCTACGCATCAGCGACTCTCAGTTTTTTATTCTGATTTTTTTTTATTTACAAGTTTTTCTCTCGCTTTGCATACCCCCTTACATTTTCTCAACTGTGCCTATTCATAAGCTAAACGTAATCTTTCATCCTAACTTGTTTCTATCACTAGTAACACTGTTCCCTTCATATCTGAACTCAAAAATCTCACTAATACCCTTCGTCCTCTTGTTGTAAAACTCGCCTTTCGACAAATTAACACTCTTTGTGGTTATTTGGTTCACACTTTCGTTCATTAGTTTACGGTTGTTAGATGATAACTTTATTTCGATGTATATTATCAAAATGTTTATATTAAATGGCTTTTGTAGTCTGTTTAATTTTGCATTAAATGAAGAGAATGCTTGGAAATTTAATATAATCAGTCCCTCCTGTCCCTATTTCTAGGCCTGAGAAACTCCAAGCACTAATATTAAATGCTTTACGTTGCCTTTATTGGCAGGGGAAATGGGAAATTTGATTATTTTTAGGACTAGTATTATCAAGTGTGTCTTAAAAAAATTAGTTACATTTCCTTTAAATATCTGTGTATGCAGATTACTTACATGTTGTGTTCTCCACCAGTTTATGGGTTAACAGAGGCTCTCGTCACGCACGTGACCATGAAAGGTCGGGAGCGCATAGGGACGTGCGGACACCTGCTGCCCGGAGTGTCAGCCAAGGTGGTGGACACACTCACTGGCCAGACCTTGCCCCCAAATCACAACGGAGAGATCTGCATTAAAACTCCAGCGGTATTAGTTCACAGATGTTGTTTTCTCTATATTTTTCACTTCTACTTTGCAGGGGGAATGTCTGGAGGGTATGGGATGTGCTTTGACTGGGCGGGGTCAGCCTAAGCTAAATGCTTCAGGAAATATTAACGATTATAAAGACCCCCATGTAATTTTCATGGAGTAACGTGTGAAATATGTAGAGTGTTTCCATCAAAGTTTTTGGTGATTGTAGCAATATTTTTCTCAGAGACCCATACAGTTATTTCAGTGCTTCTTAATAATACATTTTCTGAAAGAAGGGGGGTGAGAGTCCCCCCCTTCCCCATGTTAATGGGAAGAGAGGGCGAAGGTGTCAAGGCATATATGTGGCCAAGAGAGGGAAAATGGAGAAAGTGTGGAAATAGGAAATTTGGGAACACAAAAATATGCTCTTAGCTGAATGCAAGGTTTCTATGCTGGGCTGTAAGGCCAGTCCTCAGTGTCCTTGATACTAGTAATGGACTGTAGCAGGGAGAGTCCTTAAGGCTGATCTAGTCCCTTCATTGCAAAACAAATGATTTTATGATGGATTCAGCAATATAAGAAATTCAATCACTGAAAAGATTAGGTGAGAACATACTAGATAATGAGGCGTTGTCTCGCTGCCTAACGACTCTCAATTTATATAAGGATGCATATTAATGTCTTTACATTCAATTGGCCAATTTAAGCTCTAAAACAATTAATAACTTATCCTGAATTGAGAACCGGAGTCTATCTGACAGTAGCCAGATGATGTCTCTCTTGCTGAGACCAGACTTTGTATTTTGATGATGGTTTAACAGCTTGATGATAAGGATTTTGATGACACAGCATTGCTGTAAATGATTTGAATAGCTTGATCAGATATGAAGTGCACGTTGTTGCGTCTCACTTGGTAGATGAGGTGGTGGTGGGCCCTCACTAGTTGGTGGACCTCCGAACTCTTATTCTGGAAAATTGTACCTGGAATTCCTCCCTATATACAATTCAGAAACTCTTCCAGCATTCAGAGAGCTTTTCTGAAGATTCTAATTAGTTTGTGTGTAAATATCTAGCTGAAAAATGTCTCGAGCTCTTCACCCGTCTGCACTCCTTGGATGTAAACACCAGACCTGGTCAGGTACTGGACGATTCTCCCCTACCTCCCTGGCGTCTACTGATGGCGTCCCCTCCTCAGTGGAGGTGCCGGCAATGATTATAAAATGATTATGTTCTTTATTTAGACCGATTATTGTGATAACGTTATATCACAAGATAAACACGTAGTGGATTTAAAGATCATTAACAGTACTTTATAATACCTTGTGTACTTTATTAGGATTTTGAAATTACATCACTGGAAGCTATTATTTCGGTTCCAGCAACATGTTTTGATATTCAGGAAGCTTCTAGATTCTTGTGATCATATGTACAATGTTATACAGATATTGAGCTCAATAGTGTACTTGACCAAATGGTCATGTAGGAGGCTGATGAAGATACTGATGATCCTTAAATCATCAGTAGATATGATTCTAAAGTAAAATATATATATGGTAAGTGAAATTTTCCATCATACACTCTTTTCAACTGATACAGGTATACTGAGCTTACAAGGAGAAATCTAGACATTTTAATGTGTGGGTACACCTTACTTTATGATTCACCTAACCCCCTAAATCGTAGGGAGCACAAAAGAATAGGGTGAGGTGATTGTTGTCTGACTCGTCTAGTTGTCCACCAGGTCTGTCATCTTCTCTCTGGATCAATGCAGGACCATAAAAAATCTGTATGATTGAAGTGGAATTCTTCTGGATATTGATTACTGGTGTCAACTCACTGAGCTTGGCTAGAATGCATCCTTAAGTTGAAACAAATGCTCAATATCAAGTACCTCCAGGAATATGTCATTTACGTATCTACAGTAGACACACAGGTTTAGGCTCATGTCATCATGGACTTTCTGTGCGATAGAACTCAAATTATCAAATTATCAAATAGGACACCATGGGGGATAACCCATAATGATGCCATCTACTTGTTTATACATGCGCCCATCAGGACTCAGGAAGGGTGCCTCTTTAGTACATGTTTCGGGTAACTAACTAAGTGTGCCTTCTGGGATGTCACGGGAAGTACAAGCTGGAATCCGATAAACTCTGTTCATCACCATTTCAACAGTTTCATCCACTAGGACATTGGTGAACGGTGACTTAATACCAGGAGACACTCCTCCCGATGTCCATGATCCCTGTAAAAAGTCCACAAATTACTTTTGAGGTTTAAGGCTAGGCACGTTGCAAGTATGGAGTTAAGAAAGAATTAAATCACTTAGCCAGTCTGACCGTGTATGTGTGGGCGTAGGTATCTGGCTGATGATTGGTCGGAATGGGTTTCCAGATTTGTGAGTCTGATCAGTCCCCATATCTTTCCACTCTAGTAACAGGCTGATAGTCTGATACAGGCAAGTTTACAGGCTGATATTTCTTAAAGCCTTTAATTTATATCTACCCTGACCAGCCTATGTCCGTCCTTTACCCCAAGCCATTTTCCCTGCAAGTTTGGGTGAGGGTTGCCAAGCGACTGAGGCTGCACACTAGAGGAGGCATCCGGCTGCCCCCGGTCTCTCTCCCCTGCCATGTCGCCCCTCCCATCTCTCTCCAAATTAACTCCCCCTCTTATCTCTTCTTCTCTAATCCTCTCTCCCACTCACCCCTACCCCTTTTTCCCCTCACCTCTATCCCTCTCTTTTCCCCTCACCCCTACCCCTCTATTTTCCCTTAACCCCTTCCCCTCTATTTTCCCCTCTTTCCCTATAGCCCCCTCTCTCTTCCACCCTCTCCCTACGTTTCCCCCTAACATCCCCCTCTCACACTTCTCTTCCAATCTCCCATTCTCCCCCTTTCTGTCAATCTTATTGAATCTCTCAGTTCTCCCGTATTATCTACAACTCTCACCCCCCCCCTCCCGTTCTTATCTCTTCTTCTCTCTCTCTCTTTCCTTCTCCCCAACATACCCCTATCATTACTTCCCTCACCTTCGCCTCTCTCTCTCTCTCTCTCTCTCTCTCAGAAAATATAATTCACAATTTATGTTCATAATATTCGAGTCAAGAAATCTAGGGTGTTTGCCAGTCACATACCACTGACTTTGTAGATGATAACTATTATGTCTCACCTCTCCCTTCCCCCCTCCCACTTTTAATAGGACCAATATTACTGTCCCCAACCAGCCTATAACAGTCCCGTACTCCAGACCCCCCCCCCCTGCAAAGGTGGCGGGGCTGGAGCCAAGTGTCTGGTCGCCATCCTCAGACAGACAAAGAAATAGACATACAGAATGACATGTTAATCTGCAAAGGAGTAATTTTAATGTCATACAATCATATAGAAATAATTAATTGAAATAAGTTAAATATTTGATAACAGCTCTAAACTAATTACAACCAGAATTAAAAAGTCTTCATTCCTCTCTCACAGATGATGACTGGGTATTACCGTAAACCCGACGCCACATCAGCGACCATTGACAGTGAAGGGTGGCTCCACTCTGGGGATATCGGCAGTTGTGATGAGGAAGGCTTTTTTACCATTGTCGACCGCACCAAGGACCTCATCAAAGTCAAGGCTATGCAAGTATGATATTCACAATATTTCCTGATTTATTATCAGATTGAATTTCAGTTTTAACATTTTAAGGCGTCAGTCAGTGCTTGAATTAAATGCTGATAATCAAGATAGAAGTTCCAAATGTAGTTTTTGTCGTCTTTGTATACTAGTCACCAGATGCAAGATCTTAGCAGTTTGAGGACCAACTAATGCAAGTAAAATACCGCTAACAAAAGCTTAGAAACCTAATCCCAAACATCATCTTGCTTGCTGGCCACAACTTAAGGCACTTAAACTGGAAAAAATGTGACAAATACCGTAATATCATAGTGAGCTTCGGGCTCACACACACGAGGTCCGTGGATCGAGTCTCCTAGAGCCCAGGTGAATGGAATCATAGTGAGTTCCAGGATTATGTGACACATTTACCTTTAACCAACAAACAGAAGAACCAATCAGATAGAAAATACCCTAGACCTTATTTTCGGAATAGATAATGAACTGATACGGAATATAATTACAAATGTTACTCAGATCACAACCTAATTGAAGGTCAGACAAGTGCGAACAATAAGCCTGAACAGCCAATCAGAAATCCAAAAGGCGGAATTCTGCAAACACACGTTTAATAATAAACTAACTAACTGGGAACTAATAAACCCATGCCCTCACATAAAGTAGCTGACTAAAACAGCTAGACACTTAAATTCTTCGTTAATGCCTCAAGAGAACAGACACATCAGCACTAGACATATGCTCAAGTCACATGCTAAGAATAAAACGAAAAAAATGCAAATTGGAACGAAACGGAATTTTCTCTATTGTAAATAAAACAATTAC